>JBBBDQ010000282.1:1497500-1542500 GCA_037127315.1 Ascarosepion bandense
GATTATTGACTTTACGCTTAAATTCTTGGAGATTGAGACTGTCGGGAAAGCAAGTCTGCGGAAGAGTATTCCACAGGCGGGAAAATGCGAGAAAAGAAGCTGCTATGGTAGAGTAGAATTTGCGTTTACAACTTATTGGTTTCACAGTGAAATGGTGGGACCTAGTTGCTAATCTTATGGCTTGAGGAAATTCGTATATAGGGGGTACCAGTGAGCTAAGTTCATCGGAGCAGAAGCCGTGAAAGTATTTGTAGAAGAGACACAGGGAAGCCACACTGCGTTGGTGAGAAAGCGACTGCATCCTAGCTGCCATGTCGGGATCGATTACATGACAGTTTCTCCGTTGGATTCGGTCGAGGACACGGAGGGGGATAGCAGGAACACCCAACCAGATATGGCAGGAATACTCAATGCACTGGTGGATGGTAGACTTGCATATGTGCAGGATTGTTTCGAGTGGGAAAAACTTCCTGGCCCTACACAGAGAACCGACTTTGTTAGCGGATTTAGCTATGAATTCTACATAGTTATTCCACTTGAGATCTGATATGAGAGTTAATCCGAGGAGACGCAGTGTTTTACTTTCAGGGAGAGAAGCCTGATCCATGTTAATCCACGATTGTCTGTGGTGGTTATTAGATAGCAGCTTTGTTTTGGAAGCATTAAATTTTACGAGCCATTTCTTGCCCCAGTCTACCACAGATTGAAGGTCCTTTTCAAGCACGGCAGCGAGATTTGCTTTTTCAGCCTCGGTAGATTTTTGATCGAGACGATAGTAAACCATAGTGTCGTCAGCATATATGCCCACTTGGGATCTTATTACATCAGGGAGATCGGTAATAAAGATAAGGAAAAGCGTAAGACCTAGAATAGAGCCTTGAGGGACACTCGCATTCATGTAATAGTATTGGGATCCTTGCCCGTTCAATATTACCCTCATTGTACGGTTTGAAAGAAAGGACTGGGTTAGGTCAAACAATTGTCCAGTTATACCATAACCCTGCAGCTTGCATAGGAGGATAGCATGCCAGACTCTGTCAAACGCTTTGGAGATGTCAAGGGTAACAGTTTGGGCTTCACCGTTTTTGTCGAGGGCCTGGTGTATATACTCAGTGATAGTCGTGAGTATATCAGAAGAAGACCTGGTGAAGTGGAAGCCATACTGTTTGTCAGAGAAGAGTCTGTGGGCTGTGAGATGTTGTACCACCACGGCGTTGATGATGGCTTCGAATACTTTGCCAAAGATCGGTAAGAGGCTGATAGATCGACAATTAGCGGAGTCAGAGGGTTCTCCAATATTTTTATATTTAGGAACCAGGGAGGAGGATTTCCAGCAGGCAGGAAAGCAGGAAGCGGAAAGGCAGTAGTTATAGAGTTTAGAGAGAACAGAGGAGAGTTCCGGAGCACATTTCTTTAGGACAATGATGGGTATTCCGTCGCCACCGCTTGCCTTATGGGGGTCAAGCTTAGAAATTATTTTGGAGACCACCGAGGGAGTAATTACTATGTCAGTCAGTTGGGCCTGGGTTCGGAGAGGGAAGTCGGTTACAGATACTCCAGACGAGTCCAGTGTCGAGTTAGTGGAGAATCTGCGAGCGAAGCACTCAGCCTTGTCTGTTGAAGAGGTGAGGACCTCAAGTTCGTTGATTAGAGGGGGGATTGAGAGCTTACTGTTGTTCAGCACGCTTTTACAGAGCCTCTAGTAGTCTTTGGAGCCGAACTTACGGGATGCTATGCGCTGCTTCATTCTGGCTGCAAATATCAGCTTAGCTTCTTTAAGTACCTTCTTGCATTCATTGCGAGCCAAGGCAAAAAGGCCCCTGTTATGGTCTGACGCGTGACTCCGGTAAAGCCGAAAGAAGTGATTTCGGTGTGCGATGGCAGCTGAGCAGGCAGGGGAGAACCAGGGGGATGAGTGGGATTCAAGTCTCAACTTTCTAGCAGGGCTGAAAGCATCGATGCCAGCCTTAATCTACGAGGAGACCTCAGCCACACCGTCTTCAACAGGAAGGCTAAATACTTTATTCCAAGGGACGTCACTCAGGAAAACGCGGCACAAGTCCCACTCGGCTCTTTGGTAGCAGTAAGATATTCTGCTGGTCTGAGGTTCTTGGGAAGGGTGGAGGTGGAAGAAGATATTGATGGAAACTCACGGATGGTCAGAGTTTCCGATAGGGCAGAGTTTCTTGACATTGCAAGAGTCAGAGGTGGAGGTAAAGCACAGATCTAGTAGTGAATCGTATCCGTTAGAGTTATTACAGAAACGCGTGGGGAACTCCACCACTTGCGTAAGGGACTGAGTGATAGAAAAATTCATGGTGTGTACACCAGCAAGATCTGTGACGAAGTTATGCAGCCACTCAGCATGATGTTCGTTAAAGGCGCCAAGCACAAATATATGTGCAAACGGGTGGGAGGAAATGGCCTTGTCGATATTGTTGGAGATGCTGTCAAGATGCTGGGGAACGGTAGGGAGAGAATAGATAGTTAAATGAGCTTAGAAGGGAGAGACGGAAACACATGTAAGAATGATGTGAGGATTCAAAAGAAATCATCCTGGCTAGAGGAAGGTGTTCACTGACGTAAACCCCACTTGGAATCCTTTCTGAATAGGGGAAGGTAGCCAGGGATAGAGTCGGAAGAGGGAATTGAGGGATTAAGATTAGTCTCACAGATAGCTAGGATGTCAGGGCACTTTTGATGGAGAAAAGATTCAGCGCTACTGATATTGGGTCGGATACCACGGATGTTAACAAAGAAAATATTAAGAGGTTTAGGTGATTTTAATTTACCTGGTTTAGCTTTTTTAGCAGAGATATGGGTGTTCATGCTTAATATTGTTGTTGTAGAGAGACATTCACTGGAAGGGATCAGGCGCGGGCTGCAGCCAAGTGTGGCCTCGGAGTTGCCCACCGAAAGTGCCTGCAGGGACACCTATCCATGCGCGACATGGCACTTCAAGAACTCCAATATTATGCAACTGTTGATCAGAGCGGCCGCTCTTGACGCTACGCAAGAGGTTGGGCTCCTAACTATCAGTCGGAAGCAGCAATCAGAAAACTGCCAACCCGGTACCCTCACAATGAAGAGACGTTACCACCGACAACACACATCTAAGGAAATTCGCAGAAGCACCATTACTGAGGTCTGAGAAGAAAAAGAGTGCCGGAGACCACTTCCTGAACAGGGAACAAGGGATGAGCTTCTACACCTGTTCAATGGACGTGGGTGGAGTGTGAACCGAGCGATAGAAGTGTCTATCTACCCCAATTTAAAAAAAATAAAAATGAATTAAAGTTTCAAGTTCAATTATTTGTATTAGACTTTATTATTAAATAGTCATATATGACAATTTTGTTATTACTATATTATAACATAGTTTATTATTACCATATATATAACAAAATGGAAAAAGAAAGTGACTACATCAATAGATTATCCATAATAAATTTGCGCCCAGGCCCTTACAAAATTTTATCAGTCCTAGAAGAACCTCTATTATTACAGAGCTGGTTAACTTATAGCAAAGGTGATGGGAACAAAACGAAAAATAAATGAAATTGACTCGATTATATATCCAAAAGACCCCCCATTCCACAAAAAATGAATATTGTTTAAGCTAATGATTCATTTATTATATATATATATATATATATATATATATATATTGTCATCTGCAGACAGATCTGTTTCGCTTTATCACAGCTCATCAGTACGGTTAGACTCCGATTGCTTTTTAACCCAGGATTGAAACCCGACCGAATTGACGTCAGTCGGCGATTCTACCCCTGGGCTATGGGCGTTCGGTGGAAGAAGGAATACCTTTTAGCGCATATATTATCATTATACGCGATGCGTACACGCCAGAGTAGCTACTGTTTTACAAAGTCAACCATGTTTCCAGAGTGCTCAATCAATATATAATAATCAATATATATATATATTGGTTGTTTAATTAATTAGTTTTTGGTCATAATACAACTAGACCAGTGCACATTTGTATTAAAAAGTGTTCAGTACAATTATATTGTAAAACGTAAATATTCGCCTGACGACACCACATGGGCAAAACCTGGGTGGCGTAATAACTCGTTTACAAATGAAGAATATGTGTGTGTGTGTGTGTGTGTGTGTGTGTGTGTGTGTGTGTGTGTGTGTGTGTGTGTGTGTGTCTCGAGAGAGATAATTGTGTATTACTTGACGATTGCCTACGCATGAAAGTGACACTTGCGAAAGGGGAATAAATAAGAACACATTTAATTGCCTGATGATGATGTATTGAGCACCGAAACTTGATAGCTTTTGAGTTGCAGTATATTATTATTATAACAATAATAATAACTATAAAACTATAAATGCTCTATAAATGCTCTATATCTGTATTGAGCACTTTATAAAAAACAAAAAATAAAAACAAATATTAAACTGTGCAATTCATATCCATTAGCTAAAACAACTTATATATATATATATATATATATATATATATATATATATATATATAATTGCATATATTTATGTGGGTGGATGTGAGTAAAGTTGGTCGAAAATCCGACGCAATTATAAATATATAAGCCAATTTGGAAAAATTCCACTTGACATGTATTGGCGATGATTCATTATAGTTCTCACTATAGTAAATTTTGTTTTTGCGTGATAGAATTCTTTTTACCTGATGACGCCTGTTCACCGGCGAATCATATAGAACGCAATGTCTTCAAAATTTTCTTATCTATCTATCTATCTATCTATCTATCTATCTATCTATCTATCTATCTATCTCTCTCTCTCTATATATATATATAATCATTTCACAAATTAAGGAACTGATCATATAATAGAGATAATCTTGTGCAACAAGTACGACCGCATTAGATATTTTAAATGCCTTTGACAATATAGGGCATAAAGAGTTAGTGCTCAAGCTCACAAGTCACTGTGTCAGGAGTCACTGGACGAGTTTTCTTAGTTATTAAGTCTTTCCTAACTGGTAGCTCCTTGAAGGTAATTGTCAATAGCCCGCCCTTCGTATCCCAGGTGATCAAAGCGGGCAACCCCCAAGGTTCACTTTTCAAACCCTCTTCCTCCTCTGAGTAAAATGATCTGCTTAAGGGTACACTCCAATAATTTGTGAATAGGTATACTTATAATACAACGGTTTAGGAGTACTCATTCACAACCCTCAATAACCAGATCTTGATCTGTTCACTGACCGTACTTTAGCATCTCAGTAGGGAAATAAAACTTGATGGACATAGTCATTGCGTCAAAGACCAAACCAGTAACCTTTCACCATCACTGATCGGACCCAGAATTTTTACTAATCGTGATAAACGGATTTTTTCATCAGGGATGCCCCGTATCTTCAACGCTTATTGGGCCTGAAAGCTGGGTAGCAAGTGGAACTTGTACGTATGATTTCTCGTTAAAATACGTAGAAAATAGGAGATTCCTGGTAGTGCTTTAGTAACTACACTGACTTCTGTTATCATCTCCATTTACAAGAGCTAGATCAGGCCAAAAATAGAGAACTACTGCCGTTTATGGACAGGAGCTCCTCAAGATCCACTTTCAATTCTTGATAGAATCCAAAATCGTCTCTGCGTTTTTGTGGGAGACAATTATCTTCCACTCTACAACCCCTTTTCTCACAGACAAGATGTCGCAATCCTCTCACTGCACTGTCACTTTTTTCATGATATTTGTTCAGATGAACTGTAGTCTTTAATTCCGTCAATTCTAAACTTTACTTCTAAAACCTGTAACCTCACCCACATTGTAGAGAACGAGACACATTCCTTTTATATCCTTCTGGTGAGATGTAAGCTCCACTTAAGCAGTTTCTTCCCACGAACATCTGCCTTATGGAACGGACACCTAAGAGATGCTTCTCAGATCTCTACAATCTTAACCTGTTCTAGCCAAAGGTCACACGTTATCTTCTCAAACTTATACTTATAAACAGTGATTCTTTTTCTGTAAACTCCAACCTCCAGTAGCTCTTAGGCAGTGTACAGGGTAAACATATCTCACAGTGTCACTGGGATCACAGAAAATCTCCCAAGAAAAGTGAAAATTTGAAATTTTCTGTGGATTATCTCGCTATTAAAGAAAATAAAGAAATTTTTCCAATTTGTTCTCACTCTCTCTCTCTCTCCTCTCTCTCTCTCTCTCTCTATATATATATATATATATATATATATATATATAACAATGTGGAACAAAACTTTGTTGTATTTTATTTCGTTTTGGATATTTCATCCCCCTCAAATTATTTAATTTTTCTTCAAATTCTTAATAAGGTTTTATATTATTGTATATAGTAGCAAATATTTATGTCATGGGTTCATTTCCCCGTTTTAGGTGCCCCTTGTAAATATGTGGTATTGTGGTGTGGGAAGTTATTGGGAGGTGATGGATGGATTATGGTGGTGAATGTGCACATTGTTAATTAGTGATAGGGTCATGAAAACATTTAACTAGGTATAGGATAGTTAATGAGTACCAACTTCTACCCACCCCATTTTTCGGCCTTGTGCCACATTTTGCACTTTTGTGCAAATAAATAATATATATATATATATATATATATATATATATATAGGGGATGACAAAATAAGAGAAATACTTGGTACTGTTGTTATATAGCGACAAACAACAAACACGCATATATATAAAAATATATCAAGTGATATTTTTATTAATGACAATGAACCGTGTAGCCTAGTGAACAGAGAGTGAGAGAGCGCGCCTCTAAGGGTTGACGGGTTGACGGGTTGACGTATCTGTTGCTCCTCTGGTCTGGTCTGGCTCTCTCGTCTGCCTCTGTCTCTCTGCCTCTGAAATCCGTGCGCCGAGGTCTTTTATAATCTCCAAACCGGTACTTCCGGATTTTGCCTCGCCCACGCACGCCCACGTAATTCTCAGAGACACCTGTTCTGTCTGCCTCTTGTAGCCATTTCCGCTACTGCCGGAAATAAGGTCAAACAAACACCCGTTCCTTTCAACGACCGGAAAACACCCCCGCTTGCATCAGCCTTTCCTCGGGTGGGGCGGGATTGTTATATTACACTGTTATATTGCCTAGAAACCACTGATCGTCTTGACGGATACACGACGGATACGTATTTATAAAAATATAGAATAATATTTTTATTCTTTCTCCGGCGACAATTATGCGGTGTAGTCAGAAAGAATCACGCACATGCGAGGGAGTTGTCGGGAGTTGTCTTCTCAGCGTTCTCTTTAAGTCCCCTCGGTGTTTTGCGATGTTCTGCCTTTTGCCCGAAAATAAAAAAAACTGCTCTTATATAAGCTGAAATTTTCTCAAATTTTGCTTAATTACGTAGTCTATATTTAGGTGCATCTATTAATCATTTTCGCCGTTTATCGCTTTTGTAGCCGGTTGCCTTTGACGTCATCGCATTATTGTTTGTTATTGTCTTTATTTTCTGTTCGTGAATCCGACTGTCTTTGACGTAATCACATTTTAGTTTGTCACATTTTGTTTACATTCCTGCCTTTTGAAGTCAATCATTTTTCCGTGGATCACAGATATATTACAGTCCCAAATTAGCATAATTAAGAAAATCTGACTAAACTATCAGAATATTGTTTAATCTTATGTTTGTTGTTTTAATATTCGTAGTAGTTCATGTTTTTGTTAAAATTGTTTTTTTTTTTACAGATATTATTATAATAATATTATTAAAATCAACAGTAAGGCCAATTTGAGAATTTTAAGTGATCAACTCAAACCTATGGCCAGGAACTCTTTCCAGGGGGCAATGTCATTTTCAAGATGATAATGTGTTGTATAACAATTGGTTCTCTGGACAAACAACTATCGTCTTGAAAGATTACGACAAAAATATATAAATATAAGCTTATACTATTATTCTTCGTCAGTGACGGTTGTGTGAAGGAGGACGATAACCAGAGAGAGTTACACACACGCAGAAGCTCTCGGCGAATCTTTGACCAGCGGAAGTTCCTTATTGTGTGTGTGTGTGTGTGTGTGTGTGTGTGTGTGTGTGTGTGTGTGTGTGTGTTTTGACTTTTTTTTTCGTCTGTTTTCGGTCAGAAACCCTAAACTTATATAACCCGAAATTCATACGTACTTTTGCTTTTTCGGGTTGCCGCTTAATCGACGTCAATCATATCTTTGTCGGCTATTGCCTGTCAAGTCTTTTCTGTAGTTTGTTTTTTTCTGCCTTTGATTTCAATCATATTTTTGTCGGTTATCGTTGTTTCTGTCTTTGATGTTGTGCCTCATCGTCACCATCCACGGCTGGAATATATTTTTTCAATCATATTTTTGCCTGTCAAGGTAATATATTTTTCTTTTTTTTTTTTTAATCATATTACCCCGAGCAAGGTGGTAACGCCACTAATGTGCAGGGGGCTACATAAGAGTAAAAAGATTAGAGGAGAGTGAAGAGGAGGACGGACCAGTTAAAAAGGAGCAAGAGAAGGATGGGAATACAGGTGTGATGGCAGTTGCAAAGGTGAAGAGAAAGGAAAGGATATACAGGGCGGTGTGGAAATAACTAGGGTCAAGTAGTTAAGAGATGAGTATTGACCTTGCATTTAAATTCCTGGAGGTTGTAGCCGTCAGGAAAGCAGGAATAACGAAGCAAGTTCCACAGGCGGCAAGTACGAGAAAAGAAGCTGCAGGAGTAGAATTGTCGTCTGCATTTGGTTGATCTAACTGTGAATGGGTGAGACCCAGTTGCCAGTCTGGTTGCACGAGTAAACACCTGTTGCGGAGGCACCAGTGACTTAAGTTCGTTGGAGCAGAAGCCATGGAAGTAATTATAGAACAGACAAAGAGAAGCCACATCTCGTCGGTGGGAAAGTGGCTGTAGTCGAGCCGCCAAGTCGGTACCTATCACATTACTGATTCTCATTTGGAGCCTATCAAGAACACGGAAATGAACAGCCGGGACACCTGACCATATATGGCAGCCATACTCCATGCACGGACGAGTGGTTGATTTGTATATATGCAGGATGGTTTCAGGTGGGAAAAACATCATGGCCCGACACAATAACCCAACCTTCCTAGCAGTGGAATTAGCTATTGTCTCGATGTAGTGGTTCCACTTGAGATCAGATATTACAAATGCACCCATTCATACTGCTAAATTTGTGGCTGAATGGCACAAGTAACATTCTAAGGAAGTAGTACAACTTATCTGGCTATTAAAGTCCCCAAATCCCAATATCACTGAACATTTTTGGTTAATTTTGAAAAAAACAGTGAGGAGTCGATATCCTCCTCCATCGTCATTAAAAGAATTGGAGAGTGTTTTAGCTGAAGATTGAATAAAAAAAAGTCCTCTGGAATTAATTCAAACTTTAAACAAGTCGATTCCGCGCTAAATTCAAACTGTAATTATTGCCAAAAATGGTTCTACCCCATATTAAAATAAATTTGCTTAAAATTTCAAGGCGTTTCAATTATTTTGTCCTCTCCTTATATATTACAAGCAAAAGGTTTCAGATTTTTCTCAAGAATCTGAGTTCAAAATTTCTTTAAAAATACCAAAATATCTTATTTTCTTTCGCTTTTGAGGAAATGCAGAGTATCCCCCCCAAACCATTTGCCTATATATATATATATATATATATATATATATATATATGTGTGTGTGTGTGTGTGTGTGTGTGTCTATGTTTAAAGATGTGTGCAAATGCAATTCATTGAGATAAAAAAGATTTAAACATCAAAGGGACAAAATCGCTGCTCAACAGTTGAACTTATAATCCGAGTTTGAGGGAGAAAAAAAATAACATGCATGCGAAAACAGGCTGAACGTGACTATCGTAAAACGGATGTATAGTGACTTACCGAGGCAAAATCAATTTGATATGCACCGGGCCTGGAACAAAATGGATGACATAAAGTTCAGGTGTCGCCGGGTGTATCGGCTTCGTTTCAAACAAGCTGGCAAAATGGCTTCTTCAAAATCTTTGCTTTTATTTTTAGTCGGTGAATACGTTCTTAAGTATACATACCCATATATGTACACGCATACAAAGGGACATAGATAGATAGATAGATAGATAGATAGATAGATAGATAGATAGATAGATAGATAGATAGATACAGAATAAGCTAGCTGGATAGATAGATAGATAGATAGATAGATAGATAGATAGATAGATAGATTATTTTCTAAGCGCAGCTTAGATGTGGCACAAGGCCGAAAGTAAGGAGTACCCAGTGATGATCGAACTCACTACTCAGTTGTAATAGAATCTACCAAGACAAACTTGCTGACCATTAAACCACGCCGAGGTGCCCAGATAGATAGATAGATAGATAGATAGATAGATAGATAGATAGATAGATAGATAGATATGAACAGAATCATCTAGCTAGCTAGCTATGAAGAGATCTAGATAGTAGGTAGATGGATAGATAAATAGATAGATATGAGCAGAATTAGCTAGCTAGAGAGAAATTATGGGACATAGATAGATAGATAGATTGTTAGATAGATAGATAGATAGATAGATAGATATGAGCAGAATTAGCTCGCTAGATAGATAGATAGATAGATAGATAGAAGCAAACTCAGACAGATATAAGCAACCTAACTAGATAGGAAGAGACCGATTTATATATATATATATATATATACACACACAGAAAGAGAGAGAGAATAGCGTGTAGTAAATGCTGGTGGTGAAAAATGTTAATGACAAAATAAGCACTGTTTAAAATAAACAGGAATTAACGGCTATCCACTAAAAATAACTTCTGAGATCTCCATTCGATGTAGAATAAAGAAAAAAATGAAAGCAACCTGTAATTAGTAAAAGATGCTGAAGGCACCGAAAAGTAGTGTTCAACATAAAGCGTAATCAAAAAGAAACTGTAACCGACGAGTTAGAGAATAGAATCATTCGAGGAAATCGGAGGAAACTATAGTTTTTTAAAGAAGAGGAAAAATAAAAGCAAACAATCATACGGACTAACTAGAAAGTCTTCGGTGAACTTTCCTTTTAATTTGGATTATTTTAATACTTAGACATTTTTTCACTTTATAGATATTCCTCAAGCCAATATCCATGCTTATCAGTCAGTCAGTTAAGTGCCATGCGCGATACACGCTTGGGCGATCATGTCTCGAAAGAGACATGACTGACTGGGCAGAAGATTATCCTGCAGTAGGTTGCCATTGCTTTCTGCAGTAGACTGGTTGCCGACCAAGGCTATAGAACCCAATCTGTCCTATTATTTAACCCATAACTAGAGGGAAGAGACGGATTAATACCTTTCCCAAGGGTATTTGCGCGTAAGTGAATGCAAAGAATTCAACTGGAATTCGAACTCGGGTCCCCGATTTCTCGTTCCGAGCCGATATCCACTGCGCCACAAAGTTGCCTTTTTTTTAATTAAAAAAAAAAACCCCGGATAACTGAAGACAGTTAAAAACCTAAAATGAACAAATTAAGCAGCAATAAAGTATAATTACATCTACCAATTGCGTCACTAATCACTATCATTTATTAGCAACAAATTTCACCCTTTGCTTATTCCATTACTTACCTTTCTTTACGTATCAAGCTTTAAGAATATTCGTAAGCGTTCTGAAATCAAAATTTAAAAGCCTAATATTTTCCTTCGCGTTACTACATGTTATGAAATAAAGGGACGATACGCATTGGTAAATAAATATTTTCTCTTATGTAATTATTGACTCTACAATCACATAGAAGAAGCCTATTTCGCAGCTCATCAGAATGGTTAAACACCTGATTGCTCCCAGTCGGGATCGAAACTCGACCAATTTGTCAGCGGTCAGAAAGCCTGGTTCTAGGATCGAGGCGCACGACTGAGAGAGATATTTTATCGTGTTATATATTCGCGGTGTTATGCATCCCACGATCGGATACTATATTTATATTATTTATTTTCATCCACATGCCTAAAATCATATTAGAAAATGCGGTATATATATATATATATATATATATACAACCTTTCAGATTTGAAAAAGATATCACACAACCGGCGATTGAGAGCGAGGGAAAATTTACTCGTCCCAAAATCATTTTACTTGACCGACTTCATTTTCTTAATAGTCGTCTTACGTAAACATAGCGTGAATCTCTGACGGAAAACAAAAAATGAAATTTTAATAAAATTTCGAACGTGTTAAAAAGTATCTAAAAAAATAACAACAAATTTTTATCTTTCTTCTTAACAATAGCATAAACATTGCGATGATAAAACTTTGAGTGTATTAAGTTTGAGCCCTTTTAACGTCATGTTTTTTTTTGTTTTTTTGTTGTTTTTTTTTTTTTGGCAATTGAGTGGAGATACTTAAATTCGTAGTTTCTTTTTTCTGTTTAACTACAACCTGCATCTTGTAGACGATAAAAAATAACAAATCTGATTTTCTCAAAGATTTGTATAATTTGTTTTTCGGTGCGTGGTTGTAAGAAGTATGCGTAATTTTTTTTTCTTTCTTTCAAATTTTCGTTTGTACTTTTCGTAAACAATTTGAGTAACCGAGATATTTTGGCTCCACTCTGGAAGTGTTAATTAAACGACTGTTTACACTGACCGGGACGATAAAGGCGTGACCAAAGAGTGCAATAATGTCATTGGATTTCAGTCTATGTAAGTTGTGAATCTTAAATGGCATACTTTTGGGTTGTAAAATTTGGGTTAGGTTTTTCTATATTTGAAAGGACACGTTTGATTGCAAGATTCTTAATCGATCGCGGGCGAGTAAAGAAACAAACTTTACTCACCCAATAAAGATTTTATTCGTCTGAGTCGATCGGGCGAGTGAAATCTCAAAGGCTGTATATATATATATATATATATATATATATATAGAGAGAGAGAGAGAGAGAGAGAGATTAAGAGAGAGGGAGAGAGAGTGTATGATGACTTAAAATAAGATCTCGCTGTTTTCCAATAGATGGCGTTTACAGAACTGTGTGCATGTTGTTTCAGATAGTAACGCGTCTATAAGAAAGTACGATAAGCAAGCGTGAAATTCAGTGTACGTCGTTTTGACGAAGTATAAACAACTATGTTTTTCATGGCGTTAAACATGTCGGATCTCGTGTCGAAGAGAGTGTATTTGCAGGAAATTTTACTGCACTACTTTATCCAAAAGTATTCTTCAGCTGAAGATTTCTTGTTGAGACTTACAGCGACAATGCAAGGTCGGAAGCAACACGCAGAGATTGATATAGACGCTTCAGAAAAATGATTTTGTTGTTGAAGATAAAGAACGCTCTGAAACACCGAAAAAGTTTTGAAGAAGAATTGGAGGCATAACTTTATGAAAACTCATGTCAGACGCAAGCCGAACTTACAGAATCATTAGATGATCCCACAACAGTTTCAAAACATTTAAAAACATTTGAAATGATTCAAAAGCAATGATATTGGGTATCGTACGAGTGGAAGCCGAGAGACGTTGAACGCTTTCTTGGCACGTGGGAACAGCTGATTCATTAACAGAAAAGGGAAAAGTTTTTTGATTCGTATCGGGATCGACGATAAAAAGGGGATATACTACGATAGCTCAAAGTGTAGAAGATCGTGAGGTAAGCTTGGCCACGAGATCAACATCAGCGGCAAATCCAAATATCTATGATTCAAAGCTTCTGTTCTTCATTCGGCGTTTACACATCAGATGGGTGTAGTTTATTATGAGCTGCTCAAACCGACAAATCCTTCACAGAAGATCGTTATCGACAACAATTGATGTTTTTGAATCGAGCATTGAGAGAGAAAAAAACGGCCGCGATATGATAAAAAGTGATTTATCAACGAGACGCATGTTTCAAAACAGGTGGAAACCTACATGGAAACGCTTAAATGGGAAGTTCAACTCCTGCCACCGTATTCACCAGATTTGTCAATGGCACATGGTCTGGCTGAGCAGCACTTTCATTCTCATGAAGATTCAAAACAATGGGATGACACGTGGTTAGCCTAAAAAGAGGTGTTGTTTTTCCTACATGGAATTTCAATGCTTCCAGAAAGATGGGGGAAAATAGTGATTGGTGATGGACAATACTTTCAGTAACATGTTTCTGAATATGTTTTAAAATAAAACGTTAATTTTCATGAAAAATCAGCGAATATATATATATATCTGTGTTTGTATGTGCTTTTCTTTTAATTGCACTGTGCAAAGTGAGTGGCTACTTTGATTCAACCTTGCGTTTTACTAGGTGAAACAATAATTAGATATAACTACGGAGAACCTGATAGCCAAGTAAAATCCGAATAAAGCTTTTACACACGCACGCACACACACACACACACACACACACACACACACACACACACACACACACACACACACACACAAAATACACACACACAATCTCTTTCTCTCTTTCTCTCAATCTCTCACAGATCCATACACGTATATATTTCTCTCTCTCTCTCTCTCTCTCTCTCTGTGTGTGTGTGTGTGTGTGTGTGTGTGTGTGTGTGTGTGTGTGTGTCCTTTTCTTTTATTTGCACTCGGCAGAGTTAGTGGTTACTTTGATGAAAGACGCGTTTTCCCGTTTGCCGTATTATTTAATAAAGTATTGTGCATTATGTTTGGAAATATGTTGGGTGGTGTTATTCATACGTTCTGTTTGAATTCTTTACATGAAAGCTGTACGTGTCCGATTTTGCTCTGATGTCCTCGACGAGAGCATGAAAAAATTTCTCGCATTGCAAAGTATTTTAAGTAAGAGGTTTCGGCAAGATAGAATGCATTTAAAGACAAAATAAAAAAAAGGACATTTAAAAATATTTTTACCCAAACTCCGCCTAAAATCAAAATCAGTCTGTCAATTAAGTGATACAAAATCAAAATCAATTTGTCATTTACGTGATACAAAATCAAAATCAGTCTGTCAGTTAAGTGATACAAAATCAAAATCAGTTTGTCATTTACATGATACAAAATCAAAATAAGTCAGTCTGTTAAGTGATACAAAATCAATATAAGTCAGTCTGTTAAGTGATACAAAATCAAAATCAGTCTGTCACTTAAACCATACAAAAACGAAATCAGACTGTCAGTTAAATGGCAAAAAATCAAAATCAGTCTCTCATTTAAGTGATACAAAATCAAAATCAGTCTTTCATTTAAATGATACAAAATCAAAATCAGTTTTTCATTTAAGTAAAACTAAATCAAAATCAGTCAGTCTCTCAAGTGATACAAAATCAAAATAGGTCAGTGTGTTAAGTGATACAAAATCAAAATCAGTCTGCCTGTTAAGTGCTAAAAACTCAAAATCAGTTCGTCAATTAAGTGTTAAAAAATCAAAATCATTCAGTCTGATAAGAGATACAAAATTAAAATTTGCTTTTCATTTATATGATACAAAATCAAAATCAGCCTATCAGTTAAGTGATACAAAATCAAAATCAGTCTTTCATTTAAATGATACAAAATTCAAATTAATTTTTCATTTACGTGAAACAAAATCAAAATCATTCAATCTGTTGATTGATAAAAAATCAAAATCAGTCAGTCTGTTAAGTGATACAAAATCTAAATCAGTTCGTGAATTAAGAAAATCAGTCTATCTGTTAAGAGATACAAAATTAAAATTAGTCTTTCATTTAAATGAGACAAAATCAAAATCAGTCTCTCAGTTGAATGATACAAAATCAAAATCAGTTTTTCAAGTGATAAACAATCATAATCAGTCAGTTTGTTAAATGATACAAAATCAAAATCAGTCTGTCACTTAACTGATATAAAATCAAAATCAGTTTTTCAGTTGAATGATCCAAAATCAAAATCTCTTCGTCAATTAAGTGATACAAAAACAAAATCTGACAGTCTGTAAAGTGATACAAAATTAAAATCAGTTTGTCTTTTACGTGATACAAAATCAAAATCAGTCAGTCTGTTAAGTGATACAAAATTAAAATAATCTGTCAGTTAAATGATTAAAAAAACAAAATCGTTCTGTCATTTTAGTGAGATAAATTCAAAATTAGTCAGTCTGTTAAGTGATACAAAATCAAAATCAGTCAGTCATTTAAATGATACAAAATCAAAATCTGTTTGTCATTTAAGTGATACAAAATCAAAATCAGTTAGTCAGTCAAGTGACAGAAAATAAAAATTAGTCAGGCTGTTAAGTGATGCAAAATCAAAATCAGCCTGTCTGTTATGTGATAGAAAATGCAAACCACTCTTTTAGTTAAGTGATACAGAATGAAAATCAGTCTGTCTCTCAGGTGATAAAAAATCAAAATCAGTCTGTGATTTAAGCAATACAAAATCAAAATCAGTCTGTCACTTGAGTGATACAAAATCAAAATCAGTTTGTCATTTAAGTGATACAAAATCAAAATAAGTCTTTCTTTCAAGTGATACAAAATCAAAATCAGTCGGTCTGTTAAGTGATACAAAATCAATATAAGTTTGTCATTTAAGTGATACAAAATAAAAATTAGTCAGTCTGTCAAGTGATACAAAATCAAAATCAGTCTGTCACGTAAATGATACAAAATCAAAATCTGTTTGTCATTTAAGTGAAACAAATTCAAAATCAGCCAGTCTGTTCAGTAATATAAAATCAAAATCAGTTCATCAATGAAGTGAAAAAAATCAAAATCAGTCAGTCTGTCAATTGATACAAATCAAAATCAGTTCGTCAATTAAGCGATACAAAATCTAAATAAAACAGTCTGTTAAGTGATACAAAATCAAAATCAGTCTGTCAGTTATACAAAATCGAAATCAGTTTCTCAATTTAGTGATACAAAATCAAAATCAGTCTTTCATTTAAATAATACAAAATCAAAATCAGTTTGTCATTTAAGTGAAATAAAATCAAAATCAGTCACTATGTCAACTGATAAAAAATCAAAATCAGTCAGTCTGTTAAATGATACAAAATCAAAATAAGTCTGTCAGTTAAGTGATATAAAATGAAAAACAGTCTCTCAATTAACTGATCCAAAATCAAAATCAGTCATTCTGTTCAGTGATACAAAATCAAGTTCAGTCTATCAGTTAAACGATACAAATCCAAAATCAGTCAGTCTGTTAAGTGATCAGTCAGTTAAGTGCCATACGTGATAAACGCTTGGGCGATCAACATCTCGAAAGAGACATGACTGACTGGGCAGAAGATTATCCCGCAGTAGGTTGCCATTGCTTTCTGAGGTAGACTGGTTGCCGACCAAGGCTATAGAACCCAATCTGTCCTGTTATTCAACTCATAACTGGAGGGAAGAGACGGATTAATACCTTTCCCAAAAGTATTTGCGCGTAAGTGAAAGCAATGAATTCCGCTGGAATTCGAACTCGGCTACCCGATTTCTCGTTCCGAGCCGATATCCACTGCGCTACAACGCACAACGCAGTGTTAAGTGATACAGGATCAAATACAGTTAAGTAATACAAACTTATAATCAGTTTTTCAATTAGGTGATACAAAATCAGAATCAATTTGTCATTAAGTGAAACAAATTGAAAGTGAGTCAGTCTATTAAGTGATACAAAATCAAAATCATTTTCTCAATTAAGTGATACAAAATCAAAATCAGTCAGTCTGTCAAGTGATAGAAAATAAAAATTAGTCAGTCTGTTCCGTAATACAAAATCAAAATCAGTCTGTTTGTTATGTGATAGAAAATGAAATTCAGTCTTTTAGTTAAGTGATACAGAATGAAAATCAGTCTGTCTCTTAGGTGATAAAAAATCAAAATCAAAGATTTAAGCAATACAAAATTAAAATCAGTCAGTCTGTCAAGTGATACAAAATCAAAATCATTTTATCATTTACATGATAAAAAATCAAAATCAGTTAGTCTGTTAAATGATACAAAATCAAAATCAGTCTCTAAGTTAGGTGATACAAAATCAAAATGTCTGGCTGTGAAGTGATATAAAATCAAAATCAGTCTGTCAGTTAAGTGATACAAAATCAAAATCATTTTGTCATTTACGTAATACAAAATCAAAATCAGTCAGTCTGTTAAGTAATACAAAATGAAAATCTGACAGTCTGTTGAGTGATACAAAATCAATATCATTCTGTCTGTTAAGTGATACAAAATCAAAATCCGTCTCTCACTTAAACTCTACAAAATCAAAATCAGTCTGTCAGTTAAATAATAAAAAAGCAGTCTGTCATTTAAGTGATACAAAATTAATATCAGTCTGTTAGCTAAGTTATACAAAAGCAAAATCATTTTGTCATTTACGTGATAAAAAATCAAACTCAGGTAGTTTGTTAAGTGATACAAAATCAAAAGCAGTCTCTCAGTTAAACGATACAAAATCAAAATAAAGCAGTCTGTTAAGTGATATAAAATCAAAATCTGTCAGTCATTTAAGTGATACAAAATCAAAATGTTAGTCTGTCAAGTGATACAAAATCTTAATCAGTCTCTCAGTTAAATGATGCAAAATGAAAATCAGTCTGTCAGTTAAATGATACAAAATCAAAATCAGTCTGTCAGTTAAATGATACAAAATCAAAATCAGTCTCTCAGTTAAATGATGCAAAATGAAAATCAGTTAGCCTGTGACGTGATACAAAATCGAAATCATTCAATCTGTCAAGTGATACAAAATCAAAATCAGTCTATCATTTAAATGATACAAAATCAAAACCAGTCTGTCAGTTAAATGATACAAAATCAAAATCAGTCTGTCTGTTAAGTGATACAAAATCAAAATCATTTTGTCATTTAAGTGATATAAAATCAAAATTAGTTTGCCATTAACGTGATACAAAATCAAAATCAGTCTGCAAAGTGATACAAAATCAAAATGAGTCTGTCAGTTAAATAATAATAAAATCAAAATCAGTTTGTCATTTACGTGATACAATATCAAAATCACTCTGTTAAGTTATACAGAATTAATATCAGTTTGTCATTTAAGTGATACATCAAAATCAGTCAGTCTGTGAAGTGATCTGTAATTGAAGTTTGGGGGATTATAATATATACTGGTAATTGTTTTTGAACAAAAATGCATTGCTGGTAATTTAACTACAAAGATGTATTTCATACTTTTCCAGAGTTTTGATTTTTATTTGAGGATCGCTATTTTCCACGTCTGGGAACCTAATAGGTGCTACCACCTCGGATCAGGGTGGAATCATGAGGTGATTTCGCGCTCCGGAAAAAACAAAATCTCCCTATCAGGGACCCTTGCAGCTAGACGTTGTTTATTTATTGAAAATGTGCTGGTTTCTTATCTGCCCAATAAGTTCTTCTCCCTTGAGCAAGCCTTCTTAACGATATGAGTTGCCATAGTCTGAATAGGTATATGGGGTTGCGAGAAATTTAGAAGTGGCAAAATATTCCGATTAACAAAATGTTTAAATGAACAAAGCTATTCCTGAATTTCCTGGAGAGATGCTCAGTTCATCAGTCAAGTACCATACGTAATACACGCTTGGGTGGTCATGGCTCTATCGACTGATACGCTGCCATTTCTTTCTGTGATCGACAGGTTGCAAACCAAGGCTATAGAACACAATCTATCCAGCTTTTCAATTATTTTATCCTGATCAGTCAGTTAATTACCATACGTGATACACGCTTGGGCGATCATGTCTCTTTCGATCCATGACTGACTAGGCGGAAGATTTTCCCGCAGTAGGTTGCCATTTCTTTCTGCGGTAGATTGGTATCCAACCAAGGCTATAGAACCCAAACTGTCCTGTTATTCAACTCATAGCTCGAGGAGGAAGAGATGGATTCATACCTTTTCCGAGATTATTTGCACCTATTGAGTACAAAAAGGAATTCAAATGGAAATCGAACACGACTCTCCGATTTCGACCCGATATCTATTGCATCACAACGTGCATCCCTACACCACACCATGCATCTCAAAATACTTTGACGAAGTATTATATATATATATATATATATATATATAATACGTTTTACGAAGTATTATATATATATATATATATATATAATTATTACTTTATAACATGAAAAAACTACAAACTACGACAAAATAGTACATTTTGTTTCGACACTGAGAGAACAATGTCTCATCAGGTAATTAATAATGATGGTAATAAAACGTTTTATTGAAAACAATTAAAAAAATTTTTAAAAAAGCATCACTTCGTTTAATTTTTGGAAATCTTGTGTTCGAGGTAAAAAAGAGGGGGAAAATAAGAAAGAGGGTAGAAAAGATGAGAAACCAAGAAAAGGAAAAGAAAGAAAAAAGAGAAAGATACAGAAGAAATAGAAAGTACATTTTTAAATTTATTTGTTTAATTTTTTTTTAAAATTAATTTAAAAATTTTTTCAACAAATTTTGTTTTTGAATCATTTTTTTCTCAATAAAGCCTTTTTTAAAATCATTGTTAAATGCTGGATGAGACATTGATCTTTCAATGTCGAAACAAAATGTACAATTTTGTAGTAGTTTGTACATGTTCTAAAATAATAATAATAGTAATAATAATAATAATAATAATAATAATAATAATAGTAATATATATATATATATATATATATATATAATACGTTTTACGAAGTATTATATATATATATATATATATATATATATATATAATTATTACTTTATAACATGAAAAACTACAAACTACGACAAAATTGTACATTTTGTTTCGACACTGAGAGAACAATGTCTCATCAGGTAGTTAATAATAAACGGTTAATTGAAAAAAAAAGAATCAAATCATAAATTAAAAAACACTTCCTTTTATTCTTGGAAATCTTTTTGTACGAGGTAAAAAGCTATTAAAAAAGGGGAAAAAAGAGGGTAGAAAAGATGAGAAAATAAGATGAGAAATAAAAAAAATGAAAAGAAAGAAGAAAGGTATTTACAGAGAAAATAGAAAGTAAAGAGGAAAATAAGTGAGAAAGTATTGAGAGGAAAGAGCCAATGAAAGCGACTAAGAGAGAGAAATTTTTAATTTAGGCAAAAGTAAATTCTAGACAGATATTGATATCGGTTATATAGTGTCTGATTTAAAGATATTCTAAACGAAAATAATAACCCCTATTGTACTTATTTCTATGGTAGGCCTACTAACAAGATCTGTATAGTCAAGAATGTACGCAGATTGTTTCAGACGTCTAACTCTCCAGTGTTCTACATTGTTCATTATTTTCATTTCATTTCACACTGGCTGATGAGTGAATGACCTTTTAAGAAACATAATTGAAGGAAATGTTTTATTTTGTTTTTTCAGGAAAGTCTTAAATATAAATTAAAGATAAAATTAACTTAGCAGTTCCTTTGTAAATTTTTAAGTAGAAAAAACTAGTAAAAAATCGTATTAATAAATCATTTCTTTAAAATGTGGGATGCTGAATATATGAAACAATACGTTTGTTATTTATGGATGTCGGAAGACAGAAACATTTATGAGTGTGTTCAATTTAATTAATCAGAATAGAGATCAACTTTAAATTGGATAAAAGTTTATATTTCTGATGAATACATGATTTCTTCTTTTTTTCTTAACGACAAAAATGTCAGTCGATCAAAACCCCTGTCTAGACTCCATTTCCGTTGATGTATCCATTATTGTTACAAAATTATTCCCTTAGTTTTCTATGTATCTCATCTTCTTCTTCTTCTTCTTCTTCTTCTTCTTCTTCTTCTTCTTCTATGTGCCCTGTCCCTTCAGGACGTAGGCGATCATGGATCTCCACGTCTCCCTATCCCTTGTGGCTCTTAGTATGTTTGTTCCTGTTGCTCCTGGCAACCCCCGTTCCGTCATCCACCTGATCAGACCCTGCAAATATGTTATCCACTGCCTTCCTCTGTCTCTCCTTCCTTCTATCTGTCCAGTCAGTATCAGGTTCTCCAGGCTCTCCTTCCTCATTGCATGTCCCAGGAACTTTAGTTGTCTCTTCCTGATGCTCAGCATCAATTTCCTTTTTGTTGCCATTCTTTCTAACACTTCGTCGTTGCTTGTATGCTCAGTCCACGATATCCGTAGCATCCTTCTGTAGAACCACATTTCGGCCGCTTCCAGTTTTGTCCTCATTTTCGATGATATTGTCCAGCATTCACTTTCTAAAAAAAAAAAACGAAAAGAGAGAAAACATTTTATAATTTTGATCTAACTTAGAATTTTGAGTGTAATTATACTATTTTTTCAATTCAGAATGCATATTATTCTATTTTTTCCTAAAACTCTTAATTTGTAAAGAAAATTGTTAATATTTATTTATTCATTAAAAAGTTTAAAATTCATTTTATTATTTTTATAATATCTGTTATATTATTATTACCACTACGATGATAAAGCCCACAAGACCTGAGATAGGAAAAATTAGTAAAAATATACTTAAAAGAGCAAATAAGCAAATTATGGGATACCTTGGATTAAAATTAGGGAAGGATACCCCCAATGTCACAAATAGGCTTTGTAATATAATAAAAAAAAACAAATTTCCTTTTATCCAGTTCGATATTGAGGAATACTATCTATCGATATCAAGGAAACTATTTGTTACAGCGTTAGAATTTACCACTGTTTATTCGGACTTATCGGAAAAGGAGAGTAACATAGTAATGAATGCAAAAAAAAAAACTGTTCTCAATCATAAAAAATAAGTCGTCAAAAATTAATTTCAAGGAAAATAACTTTGATATTCAATGGGATCTTTAGACTCAGCTGTACCTTCTAAATTGGTTGGCTTATTTGTACTATACAATCTTACAGTCCATAAAGATAAAAAATTAGTGAAGGCTACCACCAATGTAACAAATAGGCTTTGTAATATAATAAAAAAAACAAATTTTCTTTTATCCAGTTCAATATTGAGGAATACTATCCATCGATAGTTAAAATTGCGTATTTTTCGGTTTTAGCATACTGCCTCGTCTTTTATTGTTTAATTTCCTCTTTATATGCCGTGTTCATCAAGGACGTAGGAAACCATGGCTCTGCACGATTTCTTGTCCTTCGTAGCTTTTAATAAATTTTGTCTTTATCTTATTATTCTTAAATCGTGTTTCATCCTCCATTTACTCAAGCTCATCAAGCTTGTTATGCACTGTTTTCCTGTTTTTCTTGCCTTTAATCTGTCTTGTGAGTATCCATTTCTCCCAGCCCTCCTTCCTCATTATGTGCCCCAGAAATCTCAACTGTCTCTTCTTGATGTTAGCATAAGTTTCCTTTTTGTTTCTATTTTTTCTAAAACTTTGTCGTTGCTCGTATGTTTATTCCACGGTATCCTCAGCATCTTTCTGTAGTACCATGTATATGTTGCTTCAAACCGCCTGTTCATCTTTTAGGAGATTGTACAGTACTCACTTCCATACAGGAAAGAAATCAGCGAGTTTAAAGTGTTATCCCAAAATAGATCGCTTGTATATACCGGCTTTTATACTTCGTGATGTCTCGCCGATGTAAGTACTTTTTTTTTAATCATTTCACCCCAAGCAAGGCGGTACCGCCACTGATGTGCATCAAGCTACATAAGAGAGTAAAAGTTTTAGACAAGCGGAGAGTGAAGACAAAGACGAACCAGCTACAGGGAGGGAAATAGAAAGAGCATTAATTAATTTTCACATTTTTTAGATAGAATGATAGAAAGTAGCATTATGTATTTTCTGTTGTATGTTTATATATTCCCATTTGTAAACGCGTTATAACGCGACCTAGGTTTCCACCATGAGTGGTGCCTTCAGGCGATTTTTAATAACTTATTATTGTTATTAAAAATTTCCTGATGAGACGGGTTAAACAACGTTCTCCTTTCTGTCCTTTATTTGCGTCTGAAGATAACGTGAGCATGACACTCGGGTTAAGACAAGAACCATTCTTTTATAGGTTTAACGTTGTTAAGCGTTTTTTCTTCTGTCTAAGCAATCTAGGCTTCGCACACTTTGAGTTAGTAGGTTTGCCTTTAGACCATTTTGTTTTTGTTTTTTGTTTTTGTTTTTGTTTTTTTGTTTTTTTTTGTTGTTTTTTTTTAGTATTGTTTTTTTTTTGTTCGAGTCTTTATCTGGATAATAATTTTAGGTTTCGGCAAGTTGTATGTTGATTCCATAGACGGCTTAGGTTTTCTTTGATACATATATATATATATATATATATATATATATATATATATATATATATATATAAACGAGGTGAAGAAAATAATGGAAACACCTTGAAATTTAAAATAAATTTATTTCAGTATAGGATAGGACCGTCTTTGGAAGTAATTCAATCTTAAATTTTGCGTTGGATTGACTTTTTGAATTTTTTTTCTAAAGAAATGTTTATCCATTCTTCAGCTAAAACAGTCTCCAATTCTTTCAACAACGATGGTGGAGGATATTGACTCCTCACTTGTTTCTCTAAAATGAACCATAAATGTTAAATGATGTTGAGATCTCGGAATCGTGATGGCCAAATAAGATGTTCTACTTCACTATAATGTTCCTAGTGCCATTTAGCTACAACTTTAGCAGTATGAATCGGTGCATTATCATCCTGAACGATGGAATTCCTCCTCGGAAGCAGTTCCTGAACCATAGGATAAAGTTGATCACTTAAAATACTTAGTCTTGACTGTTGATTTTAATAAACTTACTGAAATGATTTCTGTAAAGAAAATAAAAAAACAACAATAGCAAAAAATGAAGTACTACTAATATTAAATCAACAAACATAAAAATAGACAAGCTGTTCACAATTTAAACAAATTTTTCAATTTATCATATTATGGCAGTAGATTATTTGTCCACCCCTATATATATATATATATATGTGTGTGTGTGTGTGTGTGTGTGTGTGTGTGTGTGTGTGTGTGTGTGTGTGTGTGTGTGTGTTAATGTCAGGTTAAATAAATTGCAAACAATATGTCTGCTTATTTTTAATAAAATTCGTTCGTACTAACGGATAATCTTTCATGTATTAAAATTGAAAAATGTAAGAAATGCGCTGTAACTTTTACAGTTGATTTTATTTTCCCTTTTTCGATGTTCCAAAGCACTTTCAATTTTCTTCTGGGATCATCTTCAGATGTTTAAGTTGTGGTAACAAAAAAAAAAATTGCTAAAAATTACTGTAACTTTTTCTTTTTGCTTCAAATCAGGTTTGACAGATTGCTCACCGTTATATATATATATATATATATATATATATATATATAACTTTTCTATTTACAAGTGCAAGTTTAGTAGCGTACTAGTTTAAATGCAAAATGTAATAAACAGTAGAAATATTACAGGTAGCGAGACCTGCCATGGAAATCATTGCTCAAAAACCAGGAATCTGGTCGTGATGGAACGCTATCTACTAAGACTGAGAAGGTGTGCAAGCTCTTCTGTCACAAAACATTATCATTTGTTTGTTTATTGATATTTTTTAATCTATTTTGTGTTTCTTGAATTATACAAAATCAACTGAAATAGGCTTGGTTCACAAATGTAAATACTTGCCGATTGAGTAGGATTTCTTTTTTTTTTCTCTTTTTAATAGACAATTTTTGCTACATTGATATTTGTGTAGGAGCAAGACATAACAGATCGTGACATGCATCTACCCACAAGAACAGTTCAAAATGAATAAATTAATTTCAATGAATTCTCACTGTTTAATTGGAGTTTCATGTCCCGAGTGGATTACTGAGTATCATTGTTATTGCATAAAAGGAAAAAAAGAATGTCAAAAATATATAAACACAATTGTGTCACGTTTTGGAAGCGCCCATGTAATTGTTGGTCTGGGGATAGGCTTTGATACAATAATAAGAAATTGTATCATGGCCGACAACCACAATTCTTGTCTCAGAAACCATCTTATGCAAAAACAATGGTGTTTACAAATTCTTATTTCGTGGGTAGCATTTCCAATAGAAATAAAAAGAAAATAACGTTAAATTTTTATGCTGGGTACATATACACTATATTCCACTGCAGGTTAACTTGTCACTTATTGTAATTTAATGTGGCTCGTTCTTATATTGTACATCATATCACAAAACTCTGTCTTCTCACTGGACTTGATAAAACCTTTTTCTTTTCCCTTTTTAGTCGGTACGCTCAGTGAAAAATACAAGGAGTTTACAGGGCTTGAAAGAATTAAAAACAGAAATATTAATAATAAGCGGAAAGTTTTAAAAAAGTATTCAGAAGGACAATAGACAGCGATTGACATTGCATTTAAATCTTTCACAGAATAAAATAGGCTAGAAAACATGGAGGATTCAGGGAGCTCCAACAGCGAGAATTGCGAGAAATGAAACTGTTAACATAGAAGTTATGGTTACAGCTAGCCAGCTCATCTGTAAATGGATGAGACGTTTCCAAAAGTCTGGTACTGCACTGAAATTAAAAAATTCTAGGTACCATAGCAAAGAGCTATCCGAACAATTACCATAAAATATTCATAGAAAAGACAATCTTGCGACTGCAGCCAAGCTGCCAGATCAGGATAAATAATATACCCGATTCTTCTTTAGTTCTTATTAAGATCATGGCAAATTGTAAGGGCACCGGACCATACGTGGCAATTATATTCACAGCATGGACAAATAACAGACTCATAGATAAGTAAGACAGATTCTGGAGAGAAAAATTGTCTCGCATGATACAGTGAACTAAGTTTCTTATCAGCTGACCTAGCAATGGATTCAATATAGTTTTTCCACTTCATGTCAGCTGAAAATGTTAGCCAGAGAAGTTGCAACGAATCGCTTTCCTGAAGTTTAGCATCAGCTATGCCAATAGAAGGCAGAAGAGGGGTCTCTCATATGATTAATAGATAAAAGTTTAGTTTTGGGATATTAAAATTAACAGCACTTCTTTCGCCCCAGTTAGCTATGGACTTGGAGTCGTTTTGGATATCGGATGTTAGGTCTTACTATTGAAGTAAATGGTTGTGTCATCAGCGTTGATACCAAGTTGAGAGCTGAGGTTGTCGGAAGGATCGTTAAGGAAAATGAAAAACAGAGTAGGACTAAGGATAGTGACCTGGGGGGACACTCGCATTAGTGCGAAAGGATCTAGTCGAGTGGCCGTTCAGGATAACTTTCATTTTACGATTTGGTAGGAAGGACTAGTATTCATAGAAAAGGCAGAGGGAGGCAACTTTAAGGTTGTTGAAAAGTTCCTTGTGCCAAGGTGCCAGCTCATGACCCATGATATTGCTGATTCTTCTATAGACTTTATCAAGAAGCTCAAGATAATAAATGTCTTACTATCGAGACAGGACTAAGTGGTTGTGTCACCAGGGTAGGTTCCTAGTTGGGAGCTGATATCATCAGGATGGTCATTAAAGAAAATGAAAAACAGAGTAGGACCAAGGATGGTGATCTGGAGGGACACTCGCATTAGTACGAAAGGATCTAAATCAATGGCTATTCAGGATAATTTTCATTTCTAGGTCTCACTCCAGAAGATAAATACTAAAGAGCATAAATAAAAAAAAATAGGTATTTAAAATCAGTAAAAAAATATTTATAACAGGATAAAGGGAGACTCAAATAAAAAAATATCGAATCTGTAATCTGGGGGACACCTGCACTAATATAAAATGATCTAGACAAGTAGACGTCAAGATAATTTACATTTCACGATTCTATAGGAAAAACTTAATTCAAGAATATACTCGAAGACACTGTAAATTTTCACCTTGTTGAGACGATCTCTGACACTCTCAACAGCTTACCAGATGTCCAAAGTTACAGCCTGGGCTACATCGTTTTTATCTAGAGGATGATGGACTCTTCCTGTAATCATTACCAGTTTATCAACAGTTGACAAATGAAAATTAAATCCATATTGCTTGTCTGAGAAAAGCCCCTGCGATAAGTGATGATGAATCAATTCAATATTGATTAGGTCCTCTGGGAGTTCGCAAAAAGAGGTAGAAGGCGCATAGGCCGATAATTTGAAGAGTCGTGCTGTTCACTAGAGTTTTTCAGAACAGGAATAACAGATGATGTCTTCTAGAAGGTAGAAAAGCCGGTGGCAGCGAGGCAATTATTATACAGTTCAGGAGCACACTTTTTAATGACGATTACAGGGATACTATCAGGTCCAAATATCATCTCATTGGGATAACGAAAGGTCCTTTTCTAAAGATAAGTATAGTATTAAGAAACAGAAAAATCTTTGTTAGAAACAGAGAAAGGAGTACGAAACGGTTACGTAATATCAGTCCTCTTACATGTCAGTGAACGTTAGACAATCTCCACACAGATGAAGAGACTTGAAACAACGGAAATGTAGTTCTACAGAAAGATACTGAGAATACGGGTAGGTCCCTTAAAACATTCCGGGACCCTGGTGGTCAACGAAGCGTTTCCCCGGGAAGACTTTTCGGATCAAAACCTCTTTTTGCTTTACATAATTGATCTTCTTCCTATGTACTCAAATCAGTCGTAAATATCTATGCCGATGATATGACAATATACGGGTGTACTTCTAAAACTCTTCAGGATCAGATATTAGCAGAGGATTTCTCGACTGATCTAGCAATAACTTCTCAGTAAGTGAAAAACTATGTCAGAAACCAAAGTAGCTACGTTCCGTCATCGCTGATCCGACTCCGAATTACTGAAGTCCCGATGAAAGGGTATCCCCTTGGGAAAGAATCGAGTTTTGAGAGACTATTGAGCCTTAAGCTCACACCTGTCTTCAAGTGGAAATCGTACATACGATCCATTGCAAAACATGCTATAACCGCTTCAGTAAGTACCTGATTCCACATGCTATTCTCTATCTTTACAAGATCCAGATTCAGGCATTAAATAGTGTTCTGTAGTCATATTTGAGCCGGAGCTGCCAAGTCCTCGACCCTAGTCTCGATAGAGTATATGTGTCTCCGACTCCTTCTGAGGGACAAATTGTTCCCCCCTCTCTCTCTTTCTATATATATATATATAGTCATCCGCAGACAGATCTGTTTAGCTGTATCATAGCTCATCAGTACGGTTACACATCCAATTGCTTCTAGCCAGTATTGAAACCCGACCGAATTGACATCTTTTAGCGATTCTACCTCTAAGCTATGGGCGTTCGGTAGAGGAAGGTGGACTTTAGCGTGTTATATGCAATGTAAACACACGCCAGTAGCCGAGAGTGTTCAAATTCATTACTGAATGAACGATGCGTAGATGCACGAGTAGCTACTGGTTTTTCACAGTTTATCATTAATGATAGATAGATAGATAGATAGATAGATAGATAATGAACAGACTGTGATAGATAGATAGATAGATAGATAGATAGATAGATAGATAGATAATGAACAGACTGTGATAGATAGATAGATAGATAGATAGATAGATAGATAGATAGATAATGAACTGACTGAGATAGATAGATAGATAGATAGATAGATAGATAGATAGATAGATAGATAGATAGAATAATGAACTGAGATGAGATAGATAGATAGATAGATAGATAGATAGATAGATAGATAGATAGATATTTTTCTCTTTGCCACGGTAAGTGCTCGAATAAATTACATTTTTTTGGTTCGCCCAGTTCTAATCTTTACGGCTGGGACCCACCGTCTACTCAAAACACCCACATTCCCTTCGTATTCCATCGGTGAGAAGTAAGTTCCATTCGAACAGCTTATTCCAGCGAACCACTGGCTATGTGGAACCAACTCCCAAGAGGATGTTTCCCAGATCAATACAATCTTAAACTGTCCAAGTCTAGTTAAACATTATCTTTCTCTCCTAACCACACAAACTACCTCTTAATGTAACTCTCTACCTTGAGTGTCTCCTTGACCTTGTACAGGGTTAAAGTTACTGTAAAAAAATATCATGGACCGAAAATGTGAACGAAGTCGAAGGGAAACAAAAAAGACCCCCTTGAGTTAAAATTTCTAGGGCACATAATAAGAACTAGATAAGCTTAACTATCGCCTAATTCGCAATTTTGTCTGGTTCTGTGAACAGGTATAGACGTTTATACTCTGTTTCCTGATTAGGATTGTGTTTCTGGTTTCTTCTGAAGTTATTCTCAGTTGACTCTTGTATCTTAGTGGAATTATTGCCTTTCTTGAGGTGAACTGATTTTGTTTTAATCTCTCTGCCGAGTAGAGTCTCGGTCGCTTCTAATCCTCTCTTCACCTCTAAGGAAACAATTTACATTCTGACATTTGTCCTCAACATTGTTGCTAACAACAGAAAGCTTCAGCCGTTTGATCTGGTTTTCTTCAGTTTTCTGTCGATCCATGCAACCTTCAAGGAAGGGAACCCTTTATTTAATCAACGGGGGTAAATTGTTCATGTTGTACAGTCCTTGCATACGTTTGCTTCGTCTCCCTGTTATTTACTTCTCGCCCTGGGTGGACTCGTCTGCTTTTCTGATGCGTCTTTGGACTTCTGCGTTACATTTTTCGTTGTTTAGAAACGAAACGCAAAATCAACCAGAACACTTAGGGACGAGGTTGAGTGTTGAGGAGGCTTGCTGCCACTCATTCCGTAGTCATGCACGCTACAACGAGTAATATAAGTAATAATACCAACAACTCATGAACAAAGACTCTAAAAATATAACAACGTCAATAGAGACGATTTTAAACCTGCCCCGACCAGCACGCTAGTTAAAATTATCTTCCCGCTGTTAGCGTGGGGGGTGTCTGTCTGGTTAAATCATATTGAATGGATCACCTTGAAAGAATTATTTCGAGTTGTACCTAATCGGAAAAGTAAACACTTTTGTATATATATATATATATAAGAAAAACTACCAAAAAGTTGTAAGTTAAAAATGTATTTTTTTGACAGTATTTATTTATTTCTATTATTATATATATATATATATTTAATATTTCAGACCGGCCTCGGCCTTTCATCATTTTTTTTTCATTTTTTTTTTGTTTCTGGTGAAAGGCCAAGGCCGGTCTGAAATATCAAATATATATATATATATATATATAATAATAGAAATAAATAAATACTGTCAAAAAAATATATTTTTAACTTACAACTTTTTAGTAGTATTTCCTATATATATTAAGACAGTATACGTGGGTTATCATTATGCTATATATATATGTGTGTGTGTGTGTGTGTGTGTGTGTGTGTGTGTGTGTGTGTGTGTGTGTGTGTGTGTGTGTGTGTGTGTGTGTGTGTTTACATTACACACCCGGAATAATATGTATGTTTACGTACACACATCTGGGACAATAACTTTTCAGCAAAGACTCACAACAAACACATACAGTGTAGATATTGAAGTCAGCAGCCAATGAAGACAGTCTGTTTCATGTCTATATATTTTTGGCTTAGGTAATAGTGATGGCCTGACTATTGCTATGTGACTATTGAAACTGGATGCTGACTTTAGTGTACAACTTCAATATATATATATATATATATATATATATATATATATATATATATATACACTTTATTCTTAAAAAAAAAAAACTATAATTACATTCTTTAAACAATATATTCGCCATACAGTATTTACATTCTTTATATATATATATATATATACACTTTATTCTTAAAAAAAAAAACTATAATTACATTCTTTAAACAATATATTCGCCATACAGTATTTACATTCTTCGGACTATTGTCATCTTCTTTGTTGCCATTTGTATGACATTTCAGTCGTTGTACGCTCTGGCATTCTTCAGGTGCTTGGACTTTCGAACCGAACTCTTTATTAAAAATCACTGGGGTATATCATTCTTATTCCTGGCATAAAGCCTCTTTTGGTAGTTAAAGGCCGAAACGTCGTACAAATGGCAGCAAAGATGAGTACAATAGTCCGAATAATGTAAATCGTGTAAATACTACCTCATCTGAGAAATATAGAAAAATAGTAGGGTCAGATGGACACCAACTCTGAAAAAAAAAGCAAACTATCACGCAACTGACTCTAACAGAAATGTGAGAACGGCATGCCTTGCTACATGAAATTCGAGCCAGAAGCTCTAATAAGAAAAATTCAGAATGTTTCAGGGTTAATCTGGGTACAGTACAAAGGATTCTGAAAAATCTGGATGAGTGTAATCGTGATTACGAAGGTGTGGCAGCTCGGGAATCTCAATCTGATAAAAAAAGGAACTCCCAAATATGTTGGTGAGGGCCTCAGATTCAAAACGGATGCCTATATCAAGTTATTGAGCGGGTAGTGCTACCCTGAGTAAAAAGGGTGGCTTCTGAAAAACCTTGTCTTACACAGTTGAAAGTACAGACCAAGAAATGTCCTTTTAACACCAAATATGAACGGAAAGCAAGAATTATGGCCGTATTCGCCAACTTAAAAAAGGAGACTGTCTAGAAGAGATGCAGGAGATTACGAAGTCGTATGGAGGCTGTGATTGAAGCCAATGGTGATTTTATTGAATAAATTTACTCTTTCAATATATTTTTGTGCAATTTTGATAAATACTTCTTTTGTTAAAATGCAATGTCAGTGTTATTTTAATTTTTGAGTAATTTAGACAAGTTACCCATTCACAATATGTGTTTGTGGGCACCTCGAGGTCGTGTAAAGTTTAGCAAGCCTGTCTCACTAGAATAATTAGTATTTAGTTCGATCCTCACTAGGTGTCCCTTACTTTTGGCTTTGTGCCACATGTAAGCAACGCTTAGAAAATCACCACATGTGCTTATATATATATATATATATATATATATATATATATATATATATATACAAACACATATTGTGAATGGGTAACTTGTTTAAATTACGCAAATATATATATATATATATATATATATATATATATAAGAATGTTTCGTCTTCAGCGTTGTGGATTTTTACCGTTAAGGAATCTGTCATCTTCATCTCTGATGAGTTGTTGACTCTCTCTCTCTCTCTCTCTCTCTCTCTCTCTCTCTCTCTCTCTCTGCCTCATTCTTGCTCTCTTTCTGATTCTATTTCTGATATATATATTTCTCGAACAATATTGGTAAAACTTCCGTCTCCATCATTAAGGAAACTGTCGTCTCTATCTAAGAAACGTATCGTACTCAACTCTAACGAAATTATTGCTGTCATTTCTCAAGAATTTGCTTACATTTCTAATGATTTTATCGTTTTCATCTCTATGGAATCTGTCGTCTTCATCTCTAAGAAAATTGTCGTCTTCATCTCTAAGGAATTTGCCTACATCTCTAAAGAAATTATCGTCTACATCACTATGGAATTTGTCGTCACCGTCTCTCACGAAACTGTCTACATTTCTAACAAATTTATCGTCTTTATTTCTAGGTAAACCATTGTCTCCATCTTAAAGGAAATTGACGTCTTCATTTATATAGAATCTGTCGTGTTACTCTCTAACAAAATCGTTGTTTACATCTAAGGAATCTGTTGTCTCCATCTCTAAGAATATGACGTCTTCAGCGCTGTGGATTTTTACCGTTAAGGAATCTGTCAATCTCATCTCTGATGAGTTGTTGACTCTCTCTCTATCTCTCTCTCTCTCTCTCTCTCTCTCTGCCTCATTCTTGTTCTCTTTCTGATTGTATTTCTGTCTCCCCTCTCTCTGTCTCGGTCTTTCTCTCTGCCACTCTCTCTGACTCACTTTCTCCCTGTTCCTGAAATCGATTTTTTAATTAAAGTAAGATGATGATTTCTTCTGCAATTTTAACCGCATTTGATATCAAATTTATATTTCTGTAAAGTTTTAAATATTTTTCTTTCTTTCTTTCTTTCTTTCTTTCTTTCTTTCTTAAATTAATTCAGTCTTTGTTTCTTTCTTTCTTTATTTCGTTCTTTTTTTCATTTTTTTGTTTTATTTTTTGTTTTATATATAATTTTTTTCTTTTGTCATAATTTAAAAAAAAACATTTTTACTTCGATCATGTTAACCCAAGCTAGTTTCTTTAATTTCGTAAGCAGTTTCTTGTTTTTCTCTCTCTTAATATATATATATATATGAAATGATTTGTTTGAACATTATTTTTGATCAAACAAATCATTTCAAATTGTCGTTTGTTTATAACCAAGTTTTGTTAATCTTCGTTAATTTCCGTAACATGTATATATATATATATATATATATATATATATATATATAATTATCTTTCTCTACTCTTCATCTCTCTCTTTTTCTATTTATCTCTTTCTCTCTCTCTCTCTCTCTCTCTCTCTTTCTTTTCGTACTCCTCATCCCTCTCTCTTTCTATCACCCTCTTTCTCTATCAATCTATTTTTCTTACTCCTTCTTATTTTTCTTACTCCTTCTCTTCTCTCTCTTTTTCTCTGCATAAGTTAACGTTTTCCTTTTTAAATGTTTCTATTCTTTTTTCTCTTTGACTTGCCACTGCATTCATCGTGTCGTCAATTTTAAGTCTTCTCCCATATCTTTTCCCTTTTCACCCACTCTCTCTCTCTCTCTCTCTCTCTCTCTCTCTCTCAGACACACACACACACACACACACACACACATTCACTGTTTCTCTCTTTCTGCATTTGAATTGCCGTTTTATTTTTTAAAGTTTCTATTACTTTTTCTTTCTGTTTGCCTTTTGAACACATCTTTTTGTTTTATGTCTCTTCTGTTTTAACTCTGTTTAAATTTTCATTTTTCATTCTCTCTCTCTCTCTCTCTCTCTCTCTCTCTCTTAGTGTTGGTTAATCAGTAGCTGGATGGCTAATAGTTCAACGCAAGTGCATGCAAGACAGAAATCACATACGCAGATGTGAAACCAAAGGCACCATCCACTGCTGACCCTCGTTTATCGTTTAGTAGATATGTACATTAATTTTTCTTTTCATTTTTCTTTTCTTTTTTCTTTTCTTTTATCTTATTTTATTTAAAATTTTAAAATTTAAATTTTCCCTACATTTTTCATGTGCATGTAATATTTGAATATTTAATTTTTTTGACTCTTGATTTACGCCCCTTTGTTTTCTTCTCACTGCATTTTATTATATTTTATTTTTATTTTAAATTTTAAATTTTTATCCACATGTAACCGTAGAACATTTAAATTTTTAATCTTGTTGTTAAAACAGTAGTAAGTTAACTTTATAAGATTAAATTCCCAAGAACATCGAATGAACATTTGAATTCAAATCTATTAAACTGTCAGTTTCAAATATGCACCTGATGATTGCGTAACGAATGAAACTCCTAGTTGTGTCATAGACGTAGGATATGATTGAGCTCTCTAGAGAGTAAAATAAAAAAAAGACAGTTACAACTTCTGCGATTTATGCATAACTCTTCAGCAATGAATTGAGTTCTTTCGGTGACTGGAGTGTGTACACACCGCTTATATATAACACGCTAAAATTTCCCTTCTGTGATGCCATGCGCCTATGGCTTAGGGGTTAACGACTCTGACTAACATAAAATCTGTCAAGTGGATATCTAGCCAAACTGATGAGCTGTGATACGGCGAAACGGGCTTGCATGTATATATATATATATATATATTTATATATATATATATATATATATATATATATATATATATATATATTCCAAGCACTTTCGATCATCTTTACGAGCGGGATATTTCTTTACTTTTTGGGTGTTAGATAGTCAGATTTTATTTGAATGGGTGCCTAGATTGATTCTCAAACGGTTTAATTATTAGTATTAGCATTTGGTTGTGTTGGTTGTTAAAGATCCCGAATTTGTACCCGAATTAAATGTTTCCTTGTGTATAGTTGATCTTTTAGTATTAATGTTAATTGCATCGGGAATTTGTAGGCGTTTCTTACATTTTTTTTTTCTATACATAATTTTCGTATTATTGTTTCGTATTTTTCGTGTTTTATTGATTGTATCTTTATTTGTATTTTTGTTTTCTTTTATCTACAGGGTGCGGTGAATAAGTTGTCGTTTCAATTACGCAAAAAATGAAAATAACAGCAGATATATTTACCGACATTACAAAAAATGTTTTGAAATACTAAAGAGTAAAACTTTTCAATAAAATAAACATTGAATTCAACAACAGCCTAACCGTACTGATGAGCTGTGATACAGCGAAACAGATCTGCCTGCGGATGACTTTATATATATATATATATATATATATATATATATATATATATATATATACACTAGCAGTATAGCACGGCGTTGCTAGGGTGTAATGAAAACTTTAAAACTAATCCATGGTCCTGGAGCTCAGGCTCTTTAGACGTTGGCACGAAAAACGGAGGTTGTTGAAAGGTTGATCTCGAAGCCGTAGAACTTACTAAAATGAATGGATGTAAGTTAAACTTTGATTTCCGGTATCGATGTAAATACGTTTTCCGTCGCAAACTGAATTTTTAAAGGCTAAATAAGTCCTCTGAGCAAATGGTATCATGGCTGAGACTAAGAATTACAATTATACCTACTTAGAGCAAAACCCGAAGCAAGAACCACGATAAAAGGGCTGAAATCCTGATCTTGATCAGATCTGATCGGATATCAGGGTATCGATTTCCAATATCGGGTAGGTGTCGCAGAAAATAAATAGCCCATGACCTGAACGGAAGCTTAAAGAATATTTGTGTGAAGGTTGGTGAGAATAGGATAAAAATTGTAGATTTGTATAAAGGATATACATACATACATACATACATACATACATACATACATACATACATACAGACAGACAGACAGATAGGTAGACAGACATACACACGAAACATCTTGCTTTATATATATATATATATATTCTAAACATATATTGTTAAATATAACAAACTATGAATGTCTATTATGTTTAAACATGAGCCGTTCTAAACATCGTATTTTGGCTTTAATTTCAGGCAAAAATAAAGACAAAGCATTGTCCAACATTTGGATCTTTTTTATTGTGCTGGTTCTAAGCTTTCGGATTACATTAGCCATCTTCAGAGAGGTTACAAGGGTGTTAGCGTAAAGGCATCCATCGTGAAAGATGATTTTATCTTGTGTTGACATAAAAAATTGCTATATATATATATATATATATATATATATATATATATATATATATCTTTTTAAAGATTGCTTCCTGAACTTACATTAATATATATATATATATATATTAATGTAAGTTCAGGAAGCAATCTTTCTAAAGCAAGAAATATAACTGTCCAAATATAGAGCCAAAATATACATTAAGTAAATTACCTGACCTGGCAGCCAGCAGGAAACATAACATCAGTACATTCCGAAAGAAAATCTTGTGGAAAGACAACTAACAATAATTGAGGAAAATATTCTGAATGTTAATCTGATATTCAAAAATACAAGGATATTCTATAAAATACAGTTAGTACAACAGAACTAATAGCTACTGAATGTCATCCCAACCACCTCAGTACTACGTTAGAACTAAAACAAAAACACAATATTACTAGAAAGACTTTGCAATAAGGGAAAACTTCTACTACTTAATGGCAAAAGTAAACTTTATAAAATTATCCGACCAAAAACTAACTGATGGCCAAATAAAATTCTTGAATATCGTCTCGAATTGCCACTTCTAACCACGATAAAAACCTCTTCAAAAGAAAACTCTGACTGAAATACTCTTCCAATCCATCCAACAACTAAGAATAGAAAAGTTAATTACGGAACACCAAAATCTGAGATATCTTCGCATGAATACCACATGTCTAAATGCAATGTAATGTGTTCTGACCAGATTGAAATGTGATTTTATTGAGTGTGGGTTGTTTCGATTTAATGTAGATGGCCTCCAATATCTGAAGTTTCTTTTTACTGTGTGTATGTGTGAGTATTATTGTGTTATCGACTAAAATCTATCTAATATTACCTACATGACCAAGTTTTTCTAAGAAATGTTGTTTAATTGAACTATGATCAGAAAGGTGGTAGGTAAGTTTACGAGAGAGCGTGGTTGTATTAAATCAATATATGTAGTGGGTTTATTATTAGTACCAGAGATACAATCTTTGAACGGGCATGTAAATGGATACACTACATTGGTTTTCTGTAAAGGATTTAGTTGTGTGCTTGTAGGGTTATTACATTCTCTCTCTCTCTTTTTTCCTCTCTCTCTCTCTCTCTCCATATATATATATATATATATATATACTGTAACAAAGTTGTGGAACTCGTAGGTTTTTTAACCTGCTGTTCATGCATTTACTTTTATAAAGAGTGCTCGATACAACGTAGAGCGTTATATTGTAATGGTTGTTACAATGGTTTATAAATTCATAGTATCACTACACAAAAATTTGCGCGCTTCTCATCGGGTGAAAACTTTTCACCTGATGAGAAGCGCGCATAGCAGCTTCGAAACGCGAAAATCTTTGTATAGTGATACTATGAATTTATAAACCATTGTAACAACTAGTACATATATATATATATATATATATATATATATATATATATATGTGTGTGTGTGTGTGTGTGTGTGTGTGTGTGTGTGTGTGTGTGTACAAATTTCGTTAAAAATGACCGACAAGTTCTCCATGGTTAAGTTTTTTATATACTTTTACATGTGATCATTTTTCTTCAGTACATAAATTATATTAAAACTTTCAGAATGTTTTATTTACTCACGCGCTTTCAAGGGTGAATTTTATTTTACTTTTCACTGAATATATAGATTGTTTTATGTATTCATTTAGAGTTACAGGAATGTTTTATTTTCCAAACACGGTCAGCACATTGTGGCCGTCTTCATAGCTGATATTTTTTAGCGTTGGCCTTTTCTTTTTTATTATGAATGCTTCGATAATTTTTATACTTTTTTTACGTGTGGTTGATGCTATAATATTTTTTCAAGTTATCTTATATTCAGTTAAAAATTGAAGTTTTTAGTTGATTTTATTTTAATTTATTTTTCAATACTTCTAATAATTTTTCTGATTTTCCGTTCGGAAAATGCATATTCCAGAATGATAATTAATTATTGTTTCTATAATTTTTGTAACCTTTATGTTTTGCAGTTAATTTCTGTTTGTCTTTACAGTCTCTTTGTATAATATTTGTTTTTAATCGATTTCACACCTGGCCAGTAACTAAAAGCTACCAAACTCAAGGGCTTACAGGGCGCAGAAAAATTACGAACATATTGATAATGAGCGGGAACATTAAGAGTAATCAAGAGGACAGTAGATAGCGATTTACGTAGTATTTAAATTTTTGAAGATAAAGGTAGCTGGAAAGTATGAAGTCGGAAGGGAATCCCACAAGTGAAAATGCGAGAAAATAAACTATTAGCATAGAGTTTACGGTTACATCGAGCCAGTTCAAGTGTAAATCAATGAGATATACAATGCAGTAACCCCTTAGCTTGCGTGGCTACTTTTTATGGATCCCGTGCATTGAAAAGCACTGAACAATTCCATTTCAATACTCTTCCTGGAAGGTTCTTTTGTACTCTTCAATTTATAACAGTTTGTGCAAAGAAACCTTTTAACGTAACGCGATATACTTTTTTCTTTAATGGTGAAATACAATAGGCTTTGTCTAGCGTTGGTTTCTACGTTTACATTGATAGAAACGTTAATGTTCACTTTTCATTGGTAAAAGGTCCATCCCTGTTCGGGGTACGTTTTCTTAAATCAAGAACGGCAATTGATCCTTATCAAATGCCATCGATAAAGTTAAATCATTATTAACCCCCACTTTTTTATTGATCAAAATTGCTCCAAGCAAAGCAGCAAAGCCACTAAGATACAAGGAGTTCCTTGGTGTGAAAGAATTAGAAAACAGAAGCATTATTGAGGAGCGAGGACGACAAAGGAATAATCAAAAAGACATTAGATAGCGGTTGACTTTGATATTTAAATTATTGAAGATCAAACTTGTCTAGAAAGTAATAAGTCTGAAGAGATTTCCATTAAGCGAGAAGTGCGAGAAAAGAAACTGTCACGATAGAACCTACGGTTACATCTCAGTTCAGTCAGTTAAGTGCCATACGTGATATACGCTTTGGGCGATCATGTCCCGAAAGACACATGACTGATTGGGCAGAAGATTATTCCGTAGGAGGTTGACATTGCTTTCTGCGGTAGATTGGATGCTGACCAAGGCTATAGAACCCAATCTGTCCTATTATTTAACCCATAACTGGTGGGAAGAGACGGATTAATACCTTTTCCAAGGGCATTTGTGCGTAAGTGAATGCAAGTAATTCAACTGGATTTGTCGTTCCTAGTCGATATCCACTGCACCACAACGCACATCGCAGTAGACTTTTTCTTTAATGGTGAAATACAATTGGCTTTGTCCAGTGTCTTTTTTCCCCTTTACATTAATAGAAAGGAGTAGATTCTTTGGAAAAAAGGACTCTTAGTGTTCGCTTTGCCATTGTTAAAAGGTACATCCATGTACTGAAATTCCGAGGAACATTTTTTTAAATTAAAAACGATCAGTGATCTTTATTCAATGTCATCGATAAACCTTAGTCATTCTTTTTTTTTTAATCGAAATTACTTCAAGAAAAGCAGCTAAGTCACTAAGATACAAGGCGTTCCTGAGTGTGAAAGAATTCCAAAACAGAAGCATTATTGAGGATCGAGGACACTAGAAGATTAATCAGGAAGACATTAGATAACGGTTGACATTGGTATTTAAATTATTAACCCTCTAGGGCCATTCGTATCATATTTGATACAGTATTTCCCTATAAGGAAACATTTGGTATTCATTGACTGAGCAGTCAGTACTGCTTTCATTTGAAATTTATAAAATATTTCTCTTAAAAAATTTTTCAGGAAAATATTTCTTTCAAGGCTTGTTTTCATACTGTATCAAATATGATACGAATGGCCCTAGAGGGTTAAAGAACAAACTTGTCTGGAAAGCAAGAAACCAGAAGAGATTTACAAAAGTGAGAAGTGCGAAAAAAGAAACTGTCACCATAGAACTTACGGTTACATCTAGCCCAGCTCAATTGCAAAGTGATGAGATCTTGATGCGCTCATACAGACAATTACCGTGAAAACATTTACAGAAAAGACAAGAGGAGGCAATGTGGTTGGAAAATTACTGCAATCGAGCCGCCAAATCAGACCAATAATGCTGCGGATTCTTCTTTAAATCTCATCAATAATTTCAAGCTGAAGAGCAGGGACACCGGATCATATGTGACGGCAATATTCTAATCATAGACGAATATATATCGCATATTAGATATATAGATATGTATGATCAGTTCTGGAGAGAAGCATTGTCTCGCACGTCACAGTGAACCAATGTTCTTAGCAGCTGATCTGAGCAATAGATTCAATATAGTCTCGGCTTCATTTCTACTGAAAATGTTAGCATAAGAAGGCCCAACAAGTCACTTTCCCTGTGGATAGAAAACAGAGAGGGCGGGGGTCTCTCAAATGATTAATGAACAGAGGTTTAGTTTTGGAAGCGTTAGAATTAACCAGCCATCTGTTGCTCCAGTTAACAACAGACTGTATAATTTAACTTATATTAAACTGTATTTTTTGTTGCAACGAAAATACTTAATGCTCTACATTACATATGTATTAAGCACTTTTTATTACAATTGTATACTGGTCTAATATACTGACTAATAACTGGTTAACAAACATATATATATATGATAATATAGTTTTGAATATGGGTTAAATTGCTGAATATAGAGCGTAGATATAAAAGTGGAAACTGAATATATATATATATATATATATATATATATATATATATATATAGCCATGAGCAGACAGACGTGTTTCGCTATATTACTACCTCTGAGTCATGGGCGGTCGGTAGAGGAAGGTAGACTATAGCGTGTTATATAGAATGTAAACATAAGATGAGAGTGTTCAAATTCATTACTGAATGAACGATGCTTGAGTAGCTACTGTTTTTTCAAAGTCTACAATTTCTCCATAGTGCTCAATCAGGGTGTGAGAGCGTAAATATAGGGTCAGGAAGTTTTTCTTGTCTGAAATAATCTTACACATATAAAAAAATATACCATCCGCCCGTGCATTGAATACTGCTGCCATATCTGATCGGGTGCTCCTGCTATCCACCTAGGGGTCCTTGACAAAATCAAACAGAGAATCTGTAATGTGATCAACCTCGACTTGGCAGCTCAGATACAGTCACTTTCTCATTGGCGCAATGTGGCTTCCCTGTGTCTGTTCTACAAATACTTTCATGGTTTCTGTAAAGGTGAACTTAATACCACCCATACATGAATTTGCTCAAGCCACTTGATTAGCAACTAGGCCCCACCAGTTTACTGTGAAACCAATAAATTATAAATGCAAATTCTACTCCAGCAGCTTCTTCTCTCGCACTTCCCACCTGTGGAATTCACTTCCGTTTACTTGCTTTTCCGACGACTACAATTTTCAAGAATTCAAACGTAAAGACAATAATCTCCTATCTCACTAACTTGCATCATCTCACTCTTAGCAGTATTCCCATCCTTCTCCTACCCTCTTCCTGACACCCCCTGTAACCTGTCACTCTTTCTCATAACTTAACTTACCTCCTATTGTAACACCCTGCTCAACAGTAGCAGTAAAATGCCTTGTTTTGGGTGACATGATTATAATATATATATATATATATATATATATATATATATATATATATATATATATCCAACTAACTGTTAAAAATTATTTACCTATTTAAGTATTGTGTGGTCCCCTTGTGTACCTTACTCAGACAAAATAATTTTCTTTAAAATTTAATTAATTATAATGTTTCATTTATAACTTATACTCTAACATAAGTAAAAAAAAAATGAAAATTATTATACTAAAATAAATGACAAATTCAATACTTAATTGTTGTTCTTAATACGATATAACTAAGTTTATCATAATTATTTAATCTTAATTTCCATCTAAACATTTTAGCCTCCTTTCTTAGTAGTTTAAAAAATCTATCAGTAAATAAAACAAAAACCTAAAATCCAATTTCCTGTTGAAAATTTTTGTCTACCCTATTTTAAATATCTAAGATCACACTATGTATCTTATCCAGACAATATTAAAAAAGTGACATGTCTAGATCCAAGCCATCCTGCCCCATTTCATAACCCAAATGTTAATTCTCCATGGTTACAAAATTCTCATTTTTGATTGAGAAAGCGTCTTCACCAACTACGACTCCCTAATTTTCTAAATAAACATGAATTCATCTTATATTTTAAAAATAAATCATTTTCATTATTTATTTTAACATATCACTTAAAGAGGAATACTATTGTTCTGAAACATGAAAATTTTCATGTAGTGATATCATGCTTTTATAAACCATTGTAATAACAAAATTGCAATATATATATATATATATATATATATATATATGTGTGTGTGTGTGTGTGTGTGTGTGTGTGTGTGTGTCTTTAAAAGTGACCGATAAGTAAGATTTTATTAATTTTTTTATATTTTCCAATTCTGTTACGTGTTTCCTTTTTGCTATAGACAAGAAATGTAAAAATGTTCCATATTTATTAAATTCCCAAGGACTTTCAGTGACTTCACGACCCATTCCCTGTGATGTTATATTTTCTCTGTTGTTATTTGATCCTTCTGTTTTGACTATAACGCAATTTATTTTGGGTTTTTGAAAAGGAGCGTTCTTTAAAAGCTATCACGTGATGCGCATAACTGGTTATCGGGTGAACGTCTGTCTATTTTTAAAAACTTTCAAAACTCTATTTCCACTGTTAAATAATGTATGGTTGATGCTAGGGGAAAATTATTTAATGTATAGTACCACTCTTATAGTGAGATGCTTTTGATATTTAAATAATATTTTTGTATTTTCAACCAAAGTTGTTTTTTAAGTATTCTTGTGAATCATTGGTTAATAATTTTTTATTTTTTATTTTTTTGCACTTTGTGAGGTCTATTCAAACAATTGTCAACATCTACTCCTGCAGCTTCTTCTCTCGCACTTCCCGCCTGTGGAACTCGCTTCCGTATTCTTGCTTTCCTGACGGCTACAACCTCCAGAAATTTAAATGCAAAGCCAATACTCATCTACTAACCACTGGACTCTAGCTCTCTCCCCACCCCCGTATAACCTTCCCTTTCTCTCCACCTATGTATCTGTCATCGCACCTGCTTTGTATTGTTCCTTTCTAACTAGTTTGTACTCCTCACTCTTTTCTAATTAATCTTTTTACATTTATGTAACCCCCTGCACATCAGTGGTGTTTCCGCCTTGCTCGGGGTGAAATGATTAAAAAAAAATAAATAAATAAAGGTAACTGATTTATGACAAGAAACGAAGTCTTGTACTGGACATTGAAATTCATACACTTTATTAGTCATCGTTAGTTTAGATTTGATGGAGTTATTTTGATTAGAATCAACCAGGTTTGCAGTTTTCCATTTTTTATAATATATTATAATTTTACATGTGTTTGGGGAATTACGGCAGAAATATGGTATTTAGAGTTTTTAATAGTTGGTATACTGGTGTAGGTATTTGTGATATGATTGTCTGAAGAGTAAAACCTGGTTTATGGGTTTTTACGTTACCGTAAAGATATCCTGATTGCTAATCATCGACAATTTTCTTAATTGTTAAACCATCAACGTCAGCGTTGTTCGCAGTAATTTGAATATTTACGTAATTTTTAATGAATCTGTGGGATATTTCCTTAATTCAGTAATTTTTTTTTTACTCATCTGGCATAGATTGTATAGTTTTGTTGTAATCTTGTCGGTTGAGAAATACGTAGTTGTTGGTTTTGTCAGCACGTCTAATAATATTGGTGATGTTGTGTAAGTTTTTGCAACTAATTTTTGTTTGTGCGCATATCATTGTATTTGCTATTTAGAGAACGGTTTTTTAAACCTTCCGCATTTCAAAGATATCTCATATTTAGGTGTTCCGTAATTAAATTTTCTCTTGTTAGCTGTTGGATGGATTGGAAGAGTATGACGATTTCGGTTTTCTTTTGAATATCGTGGCTAGAAGTGGCAATTCGGTACGATATTCAAGAATTTTATTTGGCCATCAGTGAGTTTCTGATCGGACAATTTTATAAACTTACATTTGCCATTAGGTAGTAGGAGATTTTCTTTATATAGGTTGCAGGGTGTTTTTTTTTTTTTTAGTAACATTGTGTTTTTGTTTTAGTTTTAACGTACTATTTGAGGTGGTTGAAATGACATTCAGTAGCTA
>JBBBDQ010000282.1:1545000-1685000 GCA_037127315.1 Ascarosepion bandense
ACGAGCAAGCCGGGGAACCGAGTTCGAATTTCAGTTGAATTCATTGTATTCACTTACGCGCAAATACCCTTGCGAAAGATATTAATCCGTCTCTTCATTACAGTTATGGGTTAAATAGCAGGACAGATTGGGTTCTATAGCCTTGGTCGGCAACCAGTCTACCGCAGAAAGCTAATGGCAACCTACTGCGGGATAATCTTCTGCCCAGTTAGTCATGTCTCGAAAGAGACATGTTCACCCAAGCGTATATCACGTATGGCACTTAACTGACTGACCGATATAAATATTTTGCTGTTATTTTTGACGGCATGGGCTCATTCGTTCTATTTGAAAATATATTGTCTGTTATTTTGCTATAAAAAATGTATTGATTATCATTTTTCTTTTAAAATCTATTGATAGTCATATTTATTATAAAAATGTACTGTTGGGTAACATATGTTACTAGAATAAAAAATAATGATATAATTAATCAGTTAACTTTCCACATGACATTAGGCAAAAGGTTTGGATTGGTTTTGTTGATTTTCTTTAGCGGCATATCAACGCTTCTATGGGTCATTTAACGCAGACAAGTATTTTCTAATATTTATTTTCATTGTAATTGTTCTAATGAGCACTTCTTCTTGGTATGGTATTCACGGTCATATGAATTTAAAAATAGTACTTGATTGGTTCTTAGGTCTCATAGTTTTGATGTACATGTAGTTATATATAACCGTAAGTTCTATTCTAATCATTTATTTTCTTACACTTTTAACCTGTGGGACTTACTTTTGGTTTCTTTTTTTCTCCTGTCACTTAACAATCTTAAAAAATGTAAACGCAATGCCAATCGCCATCTGAATAACCGTTTTCTTATTTTCCTCTCTCCCTACTAAAATCTTCTCTTTTTCTTCCTTTCCCACCACTCTTCTTTGCGTCTTAGTGGCAATATCGCCTTGCCTGGAGGGGTGAAATTGACGGTTTTCCTTAGTTAAAAATGAAATGAACAAATGAAGATTCCCTACGCTATAAAAGTAAAATGATTTTAAAATAAAAATTGCAAACGCACGAAATGCTATTATTATTATGTCATTTTTAATTATATTTCGATTTCTGCTTTGATCTCACTACCAACCAAGTCTGCGGGGAGACCTAAGGCAGGTCGTGGCGTGTTGTTATGGCCCCATTTCATGTTTTTCTATCTTCCCTATCATCCCTAGCGTTACATAGACAAAGTTCTCCTTAGTGTGTGGGCTGTACTTAATAAGACAATTTTTTGTATATCTCTTAAGCCGAGGTTTCCAGGGATTATTTCAATTGTTCTTTTGTTCCATTTTTTATCATTCCAAGTGCACCTACTATCACTGGCACAACTCTTGTTTTCAATTTCCACATTTATTATTATTATTATTATTATGTCATTTTTCATCATATTTCGATTTCTGCTTTGGTCTCACTACCAACCAAGTCTGCGGGGAGACCTAAGGCAGGTAGTGGCGTGTTGTTATGGCTCCATTTCATGTTTTTCTATCTTCCCTATCATCTCCAGCATTACATAGATAAAGTTCTCCTTAGTGTGTGGGCTGTACTTAATAAGACAATTTTTTGTATATCTCTTAAGCCGAGGTTTCCAGGGATTATTTCAATTGTTCTTTTGTTCCATTTTTTATCATTCCAAGTGCACCTACTATCACTGGCACAACTCTTGTTTTCAATTTCCACATTTATTATTATTATTATTATTATGTCATTTTTCATCATATTTCGATTTCTGCTTTGGTCTCACTACCAACCAAGTCTGCGGGGAGACCTAAGGCAGGTCGTGGCGTGTTGTTATGGCTCCATTTCATGTTTTTCTATCTTCCCTATCATCCCTAGCGTTACATAGACAAAGTTCTCCTTAGTGTGTGGGCTGTACTTAATAAGACAATTTTTTGTATATCTCTTAAGCCGAGGTTTCCAGGAATTATTTCAATTGTTCTTTTGTTCCATTTTTTATCATTCCAAGTGCACCTACTATCACTGGCACAACTCTTGTTTTCAATTTCCACATTTATTATTATTATTATTATTATGTCATTTTTCATCATATTTCGATTTCTGCTTTGGTCTCACTACCAACCAAGTCTGCGGGGAGACCTAAGGCAGGTAGTGGCGTGTTGTTATGGCTCCATTTCATGTTTTTCTATCTTCCCTATCATCTCCAGCATTACATAGATAAAGTTTTCCTTAGTGTGTGGGCTGTACTTAATAAGACAATTTTTTGTATATCTCTTAAGCTGGGGTTTCCAGGGATTCTTTCAATGTGTTGTTTTGTTCCATTTTTTATCATTCCAAGTGCACCTACTATCACTGGCACAACTCTTGTTTTCAATTTCCACATTTTTTCTATTTCAATTTCCAGGTCTTTATATTTTGACAGTTTTTCAAATTCCTTGATTGCTATGTTACAATCCGCTGGACAAGCCATATCAATTAATAGACAAGTTTTCTCCTTCTGGTTTTTAACAATAATGTCTGGCCTGTTTGCTTCAATTTTTCTGTCTGTGTAGATGGTGTAATCCCATAGAATGGTTACATCTTCTATTTCTGTAACCGGTGCTGGGTGATGTTCATACCAGTGTTTGCCCACAGCTTTTCCAAAATGTTTGCATATTGCCCAATGTAAATATTGCCCAACTCTATCGTGGTGATTTTTATATTCATTTGGGGCAAGCACAGAACAGCCTGAGATTAGGTAGTCTATTGTTTCTTGGTGTTTATCACAAAACCTGCATTTTGGATCCATATTATTATGCATAATATTTGCCTGAAAGTTTCTCGTGAAAAGATTTGGTCTTGTGCTGCAAGAATAAAGCCTTCAGTTTCAGACTTTAATCCAGATGCACGTAACCATCGATGAGTATTAACTTTGTCAACATTGGATTTATTGGCACGTACTGGATATTGGCCATGCAGAGGTTTGTCTTGCCAGCGCTGTTTCATCTGTTCAAGAGCTTTATCTTTGGCTTTTATTTTCATATTCTTTGCCGCAATAGCCGGCTCTTGGCTTCCGTTCTGCTTTTCTACAGAATCTACTAACTGTAAATCTTGTTTGAATTTACTGCCTTCTTTTATTATTGAATACTTTTTCCTTCTTTCTTCATGTTGCCTTACTAATTGTATCATCCAATCCTTTGTTGTTTCTATGTATGTTAGTAAGCCAATAGTTGTTGTCTTGTATGACAATTCCAGCTGAATAAAACCTCTTCCACCTTCTTTACGGGGTATGTATAGACGGTCTACATCAGCCTTTGGATGATGCATCTTATGCTTAGAAAGAAGCTTTCTTGTTTTAGCATCCATTCGCCTGATGTCGTTTAGAGTCCAGTTTAAGATGTTAAAGCTATATTGGACAACTGGGATTGCAAGGCTATTAATGGCCATAACTCTGTTCTGTGAATTTAATTCAGTTTTTAATATCATTCGTAGCCTTCTATAGTACTCTTTACGCACTATTTCTTTCATTTTTTTTATGGTGAATGTTTTCGCTCTCATTTACACCTAGGTATTTATAAGCTTCTTCTGGTTTCAATTCTTTTATTGTTACAGCAGGGTCTAGGCTAATTGAGGATGTTTCTTGTATTGATCCACGTAAAACTGTAGCTTTAGCACATTTATTCAAATTAAATTTAATTCCAATGTCTTCGCTGAAGCATTTTACAGTTTGCAGAAGACCTTCCAGCTCATTATCATTCTTAGCATATAACTTAAGTCATCCATGTAAAATAGATGGCTTATTTTCTTTTGTCCTATTTTATAACCACATTCTGTCTTATTAAGTTGACTGGTTAGTGCTATTAATGATATGCAGAATAGTAAGGGAGATAAAGAATCACCTTGAAATATACCTCTTTTGATGTTTATTTCATCAGACTTATAGGTTCCATTTATATGATTGAGGTAAAGGGTTGTTTTCCATATAGACATGCACTGTTTGATGAAATTGATGATGACGGGCGATATCTTGTATATATTTAAAGTCTTTAAAATCCAGTCATGTGGCACACTATCGAATGCCTTTCGGTAGTCTATCCTTATTATTATTATTATTATTATTATTATTATTATTATTAATTGTTATTTTCTTTATTATTATGATTGTTATCATTATTATTTTGTAATTTTTCATCATAATTCGATTTCTGCTATCGTCGCACAACCTACCAAGTCTACAGGAATACCTAAGGCAGGTCGAGATGTGTTGTGATGGCTCCATTTCATGTTTGTTTTTCTATCTCCCCTAACATCTCTAGCGTTACATCGACAAAGTTATCCTTAGTGTGTGGGCTGTACTTAACAAGACAATTTTTTTGTATATCTCTTAAGCTGGGGTTTCCAGGGATTCTTTCAATGTGTTGTTTTGTTCCATTTTTATCATTCCAAGTGCACCTACTATCACTTGCACGATTCTTGTTTTCAATTTACACATTTTTTTTAATTTCAATTTCCAGGTCTTTATATTTTGATAGTTTTTCGAATTCCTTGGTTGCTATGTTACAATCCACTGGACAAGCCATATCAATTATTAATGCCATTATTATTATTATTATTATTATTATTATTATTATTATTATTTAATCGATCCGTAATGCGTCTTCTTTTCGATTCGACGCAGTCTCTGTTTTTTCCGGGAACAAATTCGCTGAATTTTGTCATTTAATTCATTCGTTTATATTTAGACAGCCTTCTATTTTCAATCTCGCTATTTTTGGTATGCTCTGCAAAAATCGGAATTAGACTGCAAGTGACGAAAGCAACTTCAAAAATAGACCCGTATGGCACTTTCGTGGCTTCAAGATTATCCAAAAATACACTGCCCCCACTAAACACACACACCTTATCTCTCTTCTTCAATCCACGTAGATACTTAACATATAATCATTGCTGCCATATCTGTTCTGGTACACCTGACGTTCATCGCCAGATTCTTGACAAAATCCAATGAAGGGTCTGTAATGTGGTCGATCCTGACCTGCCATCTTGACTTTATCTCTTCTAATTTTCAAGGCAACTGTTGTGACGAGATCTCTTCCCTAATACTTCGACTACATGAATTTAAGCGTGCTACTAAACTGGCGTTGTGGTGAAATGGATATCGGTTTTGAATGAGAAATTGGAGAGCCGAGTTCGAATTCCAATTGAATTAAAAAAATCACATTAACTTACATCCATTTCGCGTAAATACCCATAATCCATCTCTTCTTTCTCCAAGTATGGGTTAAATACCAGGACAGATTTTGTTCCATAGCCATGATTACCGCAGAGTGAAATGTCAACCAACTGCGGGAAAATCTTTTTCCTTGTCAGTCATTGATCGAAATAGACGTCATCGTACAATCGTGTATCATGTATGGCATTTAAATGACTAGATTGGCAATTAACTTCCACCGTTTTACTGTTGAACTAACGAGATGCAACCGCCATTTTTATTCTTATAGTTTCTACCCTCCAGTTTTCTTTCTCCTAGATCTGTTACCAAAACTAACGAGCTCTGTATGACATACTATTTAACGTTTAACTAGAAAAAAGAGATTTTTTATATTATTATTCACTGAATGTGCCACACATTACAGAGGTGGTTACTGAAAGAGGATATTGTAAGAGTGCATAAGGAGAGTTGAATATTATGAGGATATGTAGGATAGATAATAACCTCCGAATTGAAGAGTTTGATTGTTGTGATCAGAAAGCATCCACTTGGGAGTTCATTCCACATTGCAACAGATTAGTGTTTGAAGTTGTCTGAGTGGAACTTTCTCCTTACTATTGAAATACAAATGTGGTATAACTGGGACGTATACCAGAGCGACATATGCTATATAACATGGAAACCAAAATGTCCAAGTGTTATATACCTGGAGCCAAGTATGACGAAAATTAAACTGCAACCAAAACGACATATACGCTGCATGCCCTTTGATGGAACGACAATTATTAATTCGACGACAGGGTCCCAACAATTGTTATCTTCTCTCTTCTAAAATTACTTGCCTTTTTTCACGCTGTTAAGTTATGCCACAATTTAAACAAACCTAAGATACGCAGATGATACAGTGCTGATGGCAGGCACAGAAAGGAAACTACAAGATCTCCCACAGAAGGTAGCTGAAGAAAGTAACAAGAAAGGACAAGAAATAAACTGCAAGAAAACCGAATATGGTCATAAGTAAAAAGGGCAGCCCAATATGCCAAATACAGGTCGGGGATAATAGAATCAAGCAGATACAAACATTTAAATACCTGGGAAGTGTTATAACGGAATACGGAAAGTGCGACACAGAGATCCAAAGGCGAATTGGCATGGCGAACGAAGCATTCCAGAAGTTGAGTAAGGTATTAAGAAACAGGACAATTTTGCTAGAAACAAGGAAGACAGTACTGGGTTGCTATGTGCTGTCCGTTTTTCAATATGGCAGTGAATGCTGGACAATATCATCAAAGATGAAGGAAAAACTTGAAGCAACTGAAATGTGGTTCTACAGAAGAATGCTGCGAATATCATGGATCGAGCATGTGAGCAATGATGAGGTCTTACAAATGATGGGAACAAAAAGGAAATTAATACTGAGCATCAGGAAGAGACAGATGAAGTTGCTGGGGCATGCAATGAGGAAAGAGGGCTTGGAGAACCTGATACTAACAGGCCAGATAGAGGGGAAAAAGAGACAGGGGACAGCAACGAATAACATATTTGAAGGACCTAATCAGGTGGATGACGGAACGAGGGTTGCATGGTGTGACAGGAGAAAGCGTGTTCAGAGCCACCAGGGATAGGAAACGTGGAAAGCCATGATCGCTTACGTCCTGAAGAGACAAGGCACATAGAAGAAGAAGAAGAAGAAGAAGAAGAAGAAGAAGAAGAAGAAGAAAATGACGATATTCTCACTTAATAAAATAACGCAAGTGACACGTATATATAAACAAATATAGGAAACATATCTTTTATCCCCTCTTGATGTGGCGTAGAGTAGAATGTAGAATAAGAGGTGTCTGCACACAGGCATCGAGTGTACAGAGGCCGCGCTCGTCCGCATGTCCTTTCCTGTGTCTTTCTCGGTTTCTGTTGCGATCTCAAATGCTCACCGACTGCTACTACTACTACTAATAATAGTCTCCTCGGCTTAACTCTCACAACAGACCTCAAGTGGAATGACTATATAGCACCCCTAGCTAAATCCACTGCTAAAAATTCTCTGTGTAGGGCCAGGAAGTTTTTTTCCGCCTGAAAAAATCCTGCACATTTGTAAATCTACCATCCGCCCGTGCATTGAATACTGCTGCCATATCTGTTCGGGTGCTCCACCTAGTGGTCCTTGACAAAATCCAACGGAGCTCAGATACAGTCACTTTCTCACCGGCGCAATGTGGCTTCCTTGTGACTCTTATACAAATACTTTCACGGCTTATGCTCCGATGAACTTATCTCACTGGTGCCTCCGATATATAAATTTATTCGAGCCACAAGATTAGCAACTAGGTCCTACCCTTTTACTGTGAAACCAGTAAGTTGTAAACGCAACTTCTTTTCTCGCACTTGCCCCCTGTGGAATTCCCTTCCATTTACTTGCTTACCCGACAGCTACAATCTCCAATAATGTAAATGTAAAGTCAATAGTCATCTCCTATCTCACTTACCTGCATCATCTCTCTCATGCTCCTTTCTCCGTTCACTCCACTCTCATTAGTATTCTCATCCTTCTCTTACCCACTTCCTGACACCCCTTTAATCTGTCACTCTTTCTCATAACTTTCCTTCTATGTAGCCCCCTGCAAAACAGTGGCAGTAAAATGCCTTGCTTGGGGCGATATGATCATAAAAATTTTGTCATTTATATAAGCAACTACATCATATTTTGACACATTGTTTACATAATTTCAAGGTTTATTTTATCTGGCCTTGGGTAGACTGGTTTCAAAACAATCAGATGTTCTCCTGACATGGGGAATTTTGCATGACTTCTTAACTTTGACAACAGTCAAATATTTATCAAAACAATGTCTTTTTTTTTGCCGGTGAGTTCGAATATTTTTTGCCGTTTCATAAAAATACACTTCTTCAGGAAATTATTCAGCAGCTCAGATAATGTACAACACAAAGAAAATGAGAATATGTTGTCTCAGTGTGCGTGGCATGACGGGCACTAACTGGGAATGTGTGAACTACTGGAACTAGCGAATTCAAAAGCGCATAGGTAGGGTTGTATATTATGAGGATATGTAGTGTAGATAATGGCGGACCTGAAGGAGACTACCACCACTTTTAAATTTATTGTTTTTCATATTTGTTTTTACTTTTTTCAGCGCAGTCTTATCGATTATTACATAAAGTTTTCGATTATCAAAACAAAAATTGAAAAAATTTCAATATTTAAACAATTTTTAGTGAGTGCTCACTTTCTCATACAACATTATAATAAATCGATCCTCCATTTTGGAACAACTCGCGTTGGGGTCGCTTCGTTTTGGTTTTCTGGGACGAGTTATTGCTATTGTTTTTGTTTTTTTCAAGTTTTCTTTAGTTCATACGAATGCATCTTTCTCGGAAACTCCAAGAATGGCTTTATTAAAAAAATTAACAGTAGTTGAATATGCGCAAGCAAAAAAGTTAATTGCTCAGGATCGATTTACTATAAGGTTGTATAAAACACTGAGCCCCCCACAAAAAAATTTGTTTAAATGTTGAAATTTTTACAAATTTCTTTGTCAATCGGAAAGTTTAGGGTTTAATTGATATGATTGCACTGAAAAAAGAAAAAATTGATAATCAATCAATTTACAGGTGGTGGTAATGTCGTACCGGTGAGTGACTCCTAAATGGAGGATCGATTTACTATAACGTTGTGTGAAAAACTGAGCCCCTCCTAAAATTGTTGAAATATTGAATATTTTTGAAAAAATTATTTGTCAATTCGAAAGTTTAGGGTGTAATTGATAAGATTGCACTAAAAACAAGTAAAAAAAAAGAAAAGAACAACAAATTTAAAGGTGGTGGTAGTCTCCTTCAGGTCCGCCAAAAAGTGGTGGTAGTCTCCTTCAGGTCCGCCAAAAGGTGGTGGTAGTCTCCTTCAGGTCCGCCAAAAGGTGGTGGTAGTCTCCTTCAGGTCCGCCAAAAAGTGGTGGTAGTCTCCTTCAGGTCCGCCAAAAGGTGGTGGTAGTCTCCTTCAGGTCCGCCAAAGGTGGTGGTAGTCTCCTTCAGGTCCGCCTAGATAATAGTTGACTCTCAAATAGAAGACGTTGCATTTAAATTTTTTACGATTGTACTTCCACTCATAGATGGAGTTTGTTTTTTTTCCGAAAATGAAATGACTTTTAAAAAATAGAAAGAGACGAAAAACGTCTTCTTGGGTTTATTCTCGTCATTTGAAATCGTCTGCTTCATGGTTAAAATAATTCTGACTTTTTTCTTTTCAAATAATCTCTCACCCTGCCTCTGAATTAAAAAAAAAAAGCGGTTAATTTAAACCTGCAAATTTATGCAAACAGCATCAATAAGTATGCTATCAAATAGTAATACGAAGAAAAATCGATTGAAATTCAGTCTTCCAACCTTTTTATAAAAATTGATTTATTCTTCTCTCCTAATGTTCTAACGTTAGGATGAAAAAAAAGAACGTAATTAAGCGAATATCCACTTATACCTTCAGACATTAGCTTTTTAGCTTTGTTTAAATGAAAACCAATTTCGCAATGTTTTTTGTTATTTTCTTTCAGTCAATTTACTGTAAAGATAAGACTTTTAATGGAATTCATGGTGAACTATATTTTCTTTCGCCAATTTAAAAATTAATGAAATTTCCTTTCACAAAAGTTTCGTCTGTGTAATGTATGTTGTTGGCTTTAATACATCGCTTAATTAAATTAATAGTGAAGCTTGTTCAGTCTCTTTTACTAATACACTACAACCATATTTTATGAACCAAGCCAATGATTTAACAATATTGTTGCCGTTTCCTGTCGATATTCCCACGATTTTTTAACATTAGAAGAAAAAGCTTAGCCAGTGTCGTTGTAAGACTTATTCTATCTATTGCCCCCCACCTCCACCCAAGAAACCTCCGTGGTCAAGATGACGGGGATCAAAACAAAGTATCTGTTCCAGCAGACGACAACCAAGCAGCCAGCTACCAAATGTAGTTCTAGGTAGCTAGTAATCATCATCTGCATTCTACTATCGGCCGCCCCTCCAGCTCCAACAGGCTTCTCGCTTCAGCCATGTTTTGCCAGAAGCAACGATATGCAAGAAATTGTCCTTCTCAGGACAACGCTATTCATACCCTCTACACGACCTTGCATATACGAATGAATATATGTGATCAATCTGCTGTTTGTTCTCTGTGTCGAGCTCCCAAACTTTCTCCTCGGAATTCATCTTGCACATTTTTAAATCTTCCATCCGTCCGTGTATTGACTATTGCTGCAATATATGGTCTGGTGTTCCTTGTGTTTATCTCGAGATTCTTGACAAAATCCAAAGAAGGGTCTGTAATACAATCGGTCCTAACCAGGCATCTCGCCTCCAGTCATTTTCTAACCAACGTGACTTGACTTTGTTTTGTGTTTTCTACAAGTAATTTCATAGCAACTGCTCGGATGAGTTTTTCCCCCCTGGTGTCTCGATTACATGAATTTAAGCAGGCTTGATTGGTAAATAGGTCTCACCGTTTTACTGTCGAACTGCTAGATGTAACCGCCACTAACGGTTTTTTTCTCGCACTTTCCGCTCGAAGAATTTCTTCCAATTTCTTGTTTCCCTGGTAACTAAAATTTCCTTGTTGTGGCCTGTTAGGTCCAAGAAGAAAGACACGAAAAGAAGAAGGTGAGTTGAACTAGTGTATTGCAATAACAGAACATATATACAAAATAAGAGTGTTATTAGTCAGCAGATAAAAGCTCCGTCCGAACTGTCAAGTTATACTGTGTTTCGACTGCCTTCTAAGAAGTCTCGCAGGTTAGTATTTATAAAGGAGGAAGAGTTAATTCCACTGTAGATAGGGCACCGTAACACTTCTAAAGTTTAAATGGAACGTCAGCTGCCATCTTCTTGAACCTTGTTTCTTTTTCCCCTTTCCTCAGTCCTTTCTATTCTCAGTCAACTCAATCTCTTTCACTTTCACTCTCTGAAAATCCCTTGCGTTCTAGTATGATTGTCGTCTTGCTTGGGGTTAAACGATAACAAAAATAAAATAAAATAAATGAATATTTGTAAAACGCCTAGGACATATTTATATGAACAAGGTGAGTTTGCTTGTATCTTTCATATATTTTTATGTTTTCCAAATGCTAAGCATATTATTAAGGCACAGGGAAATGTCGTTAAGAACGAAAAAGAAAGCCTTCTGAACTGCTACGTAGTATCTATTCTCCTACATGGGGATTAATGCTGAATAATTTCCTCAACGATAAACTAGTACTAGTTATTAACACATTGATATACTACAGTACCAGTGCCGTGACCAATTGTCAGAAAGTTTTAATAATGTGATGCAATGAAACAAAAGTCTTGAACCAACGCATTGGGATGTAATTAAGCTGAGATAAAGAATTCACAACTAAGAGACCAATAAACTATTGAATTAATCCGTTTCCTTTGTATATTTTTTAGACGTTCCCTGTGGATTGGTTAATCATTCAGGCTGTAAGGGGGGTGAGGGGGCAGTTTCAACTCTCAATTCTCCAATTAACAATTCCAAGCTATTATCCGTTACACCACCCACACATCCAACAGTAACTGATATTCCCAAACAATTAACCATCGAGATACTACGCGTTACATTTTTGTTTATTGCGCCATGCTTCAGTTTCATTTATTTAATAATTAGTGATGAATTAAAACAAATTCTTGTGCATGTATTTATGTGTAAAAAAATCTGTCAGCATTTTTATAGCTATTAAGTTTGTAAAATTCCTCTATAAAAAATAATCTATGTAAATGTATACATTTGGTGCGTGTCTTTACTTTTCCTTTTTTATATTATTATTTACAGAATATTGTCTATTGACTTACAATAGCCTGGTATTCTATTGAATGTTTTATTTATTGAAGTATGGTTCAGTTTATTTATTTAATGATTAGTTATGAATTAAAGCAAAAGTCTGTACATGTACTCATGTGTAAAAATTCATCAATATTTTTTATTGCTATTAAATTTGCTTTTTTGGTTGGTTGGTTGGTTTTCACGACTTACTAATTTTTTGCAGGTCACTTAAAGCCAGAATTTTTAGATTGTAAGATTTTGGTGAGGGTGGGCAGGATAATCGTGGTTTAATGGTGAAAGTTTTACTAATTAACCCATAGCTGCTGGGAAAAGATGTGTATTCATACCTTTCCCAAGAGTATTTGTGCATAAGTGAATATAGCGAACTCAACGGGAATTGAAACTCAACTCTCCAATTAACAATTCCAAGCTATTATCCGTTACACCACCCACACATCCAACAGTAACTGATATTCCCAAACGATTAACCATCGAGATACTACGAGTTACATTTTTGTTTATTGCGCCATGCTTCAGTTTTATTTATTTAATAATTAGTTATGAATTAAAACAAATTACACTACATATATTCAAGTTTAAAAATCCATCAACATTTTCTATTCTTATCAAAGTTTTAAAAAAGAATCCATCTATATGTACTCATATGAAAAAGAATGAATATTTTTAATAAAACATAAATATTATTTGAAAGCCAGCTTATAGTAAAAAGATTGACTACAATCGTAAAAAGTTTTAATAATGAGATACAATGAAATAAAGTCTTGAACCAATGCATTGAGATTTAATTAAGTTGAGATAAAGAATTCACAACTAAAAAAGATACCAATGAACTACTGAATTAATCCGTTCCCTTTATATGTTTTAGACGTTCCCTGTGGATTAGTTAATTACTCAGAGTATTATATAATTCTTATATCTTCTCAGTATCTGTCCATGTTATAAATTTGACGTGTTTAATATACCAAAGAAATGGAAACGCCTCTCTCTCAAGAGAAAAAAAACTATTCCCAACAAAGCGACAAAAACGGCGACGACAAAGTTTGTTTAAAACAAAACGATCACTTCTTAGATAAAGGAATCTGGGTCCCTCACAAGAATGTCTTGAACAAATACGACTGCAATCTAAGAAACGTAGGAGTAAAGGAATTGATTAATTAAATGGATTAATTTTCTCTAGAACACTTTTGTCCAAATGCAGATAAATATTTTATTTGTATAGATTATTAAAAAAAACTAACTCAGGTAATCACTCATAAATCTACTAACTTAAGCTGATTTACTCCCTTCCCTCTACAGATAAGACAGAAAATTCTAATATTCTTCTCATGTATTTAGCCCTTCTTTTCACCCTCTGATGCCAGCATTCGTTATCATGGCTACTGAAGGTTTTCCCCTTCTCTTTTTTCTCCCTTCTTCTTTCCCCACATTTTTGTTCTCTTTAACTCTTCCCCTGTCTACCTCATTTTTATTTTTCCTTTCTTCCTACCACTTCCATTCCAGTGACACGGTTAAATTTTCATTTTTAATACAGATTTAAACTAAAAGTTTTCTTCTATAATCGAGTCTTAAACCCATTTCTCTCTTTTTTCCCTATCTTCCCTACCCTCCGTAACAATGTCTAGACGACAAATTTTTTATTTTTTATTTATTTTTTTCTTATTTCCTTTCTTTTTTTCTTTTAATGTAAACTTTCTGTGTATGTAACTATTTTGAGTGAAATTTTGTCTCATATTTGCAAAAAATTTTTGTTTTGAGGAAGTGAGATTTTTTTCTCGCCGAAATGACCATACAACGAATATAGTTTTCGGAGATTATATATATATATATATATATATATATATATATATATATATATATATATATATAATGTGCAGCGTCTACTCAAATGCAGGTATACACTAAAAATAAAATTTGAAGCAATAGGCGTAAATATATATATATATATATATATATATATATATATATATATAGATAGATAGATAGATAGATAGATAGATAAAGAGGATCCAAGGTTTTACGGTTTTGAGTCCCCTGGAATTTCTTTTTTTTTATAAACAGTGCTCAATACAATAAATATTGTAGAGCTTAGTATAATCATATAATTATGAATTAAATGTACATTGCGCAATCTTCATTTAATACATAATTATGCAATTTTATATATAGTTTTAAGCTGTGCTATATTTCTAGAATAAAGTGCTTAATATTAGAGATAGAACATACCTAAATATAAAAGTGAACATTGAAGTCAACACTCAGAGGCGGCAGATTCTTTCATGCTAGGCGGAAACATCAGACCTGATAACTGCGCCTAGCATGAAACAGTCTGTCGCCTCTGAGTGTCGACTTCAATGTTTATATATATATATATATATATACTACTGTATCCGTACCATAAAAAATTACGACAATGTTTTAATAGTGAGGTTCAATGAAAAAAATCAAAAAAAAAAAATCACAACGAAGATAGAGGCGAATGAACGGTCTCCGTTATATGTTTTAGACGTTCGATGGTATCTAGGACTCACTGACTATATGAATCACTGCTTACTCAATATCGATGGTAAAAATGTTATGCATTTAATAAGACATTGAAATAAAAATATATCTCGGAAAAAAAACATTAGTAACAGAACGACAAAGACGCTGCCAACAAATCCTATTTTAAGACAAAGTAGAATCAAGGCTATCGCGCCTCACAAAAAGATTTGAACCAATAAGACTGCGATTTAAGAAACGTAGGAGTGAAAAAGCTGATACTAATTTTTTTTTTTAATTATATCACCCCAAGCAAGGCGATAACACCACTGATGCGCAGGGGCTACGTAAGGGTAAAAAGAATGGAAAAGAGAAAGCCGGAAACCACATCCTAAACAGAGAACAAGGGATGAGCCTCTTAACCTGCTCAATAGATATGAGTGGAGTGTGAACCGGGCGATAGTTCAGTCTATCTACTCCAATTGAAAAAAAGAAAAAAAGAAAAGAGTGAAAAGATTGGAAAAGAGAAAACCGGAAACTGTATACTAAACAGGAAACAAGGGCTGAGCCTCTTCACCTATTCAATAGATGTGGGTGGAGTGTGAACCGGGCGATAGTTTAGTCAAATGGCTTGTTTTGTTCAGAAAATAATTTTGTCTAAATTTAGAGAAATATTCTATTTGTATAGTTTATAAAAACGACTAACTTTCTGTTACAGATGAAGTAGGAAATATATGAGTAAATGCACACTGATAATTATTATATGGTGCGATTGTTATTACTTCAAACGTCATTATAGTGGATACTTCGCATTTGGAATAAACGCCACATTTTTATTTATCCAAGAGAGCAAGTAACATATATCGGACTGCGCAACCGTAAAATTCTAGTCAAGAAATCGCGTTTCAACTCAAAAATCCGAACACTCGTGACTTATTTTAGCGAGTTTATTTGGGGATGTGCGTTGTGGTCCAGTGGATATCGACTCGGAACGAGAAATCTGAGAGCCGAGTTCGAATTCCAGTTGAATTCGTTGTAATACTATACGCACAACTACCCTTGGGAAAGGTATTAATCCGTCTCTTCCCTCCAGCTATGGGTCAAATAACAGGACGGATTGGGTTCTATAGCCTTGGTTGGCAACCAGTCTACCGCAGAAAGCAATGGCAACCGACTGCAGGATAATCTTCTGCCCAGTCAGTGTTGTCTCTTTCGAGATATGATCGCCCAAGCGTTTATCACGTATGACACTTAACTGACTGATGTGGAAAGAGAAAATAAAAGAAATATCTGGGTTATATTTTTTCATAATTACTATTACTCGTTTTTATGCTTTTATTTAGATCTTACTATTCTCACGTTTGCAGATTTTTTAAATAGATTTATGAATAAAAAAATTGTTTTCATCGTTACTTCTTTATAATATTGTAGTTAATAATATTCTAAAAGGTCAACCTATTTATGTTATCTTTTAAATCTAGAACTATTTTTAAAATAAAAAATCATTTAAAATAAATAGTGTTTAAACCTTTTGTTGTCATTTCTGGAGAATAAAAGGGGAAGAAGTCTAATTGGTATGCCAAAGAAAACATTCCAGAAGTTCAGTAAGGTATTAAGAAACAGAACAATTTCGCTATAAACTAGGAAGAGAGTACTGTATTGCTACGTGCTGTCCGTCCTTCAATATGGCGGTGAATGCTGGACAATACCAACAAAGATGAAGGAAAAACTTGAAGCAACTGAAATGTGGTTCTACAAAAGGATGCTGTGAATATCATGGATCGAGCATGTGAGCAATGATGAGGTCTTGGAAATGGTGGAATCAAAAAGAAAATTAATACTGCCCATCAGGAAGAGACAGATGAAGTTCCTGAGACACGCAATGAGGAAAGAAGGCTTGGAGAAGCTGATACTAACAGGCCAGATAGAGGGGAAAAGAGACACGGGAAAGCAACGGATAACATATTTGAAGGACCTAATCAGGTAGATGACGGAACGAGGATTTCACGGTGTAACAGGAGACGGCGTGCTCAGAGCCACCAGGGATAGGGAAACGTGGAAAGCCATGATCGCCTACGTCCTGAAGGGACACGGCACATAGCAGAAGAAGTATAAATTCAGTTTCATTTGGTTAAAATTTTAAAAACAGCTTTTGAAAACGATAAGAATTGTCGGGAAATTTTTCAGTAACTAAAATAAAATAAGTAAAGAAATTTAAATACCTGGGATGCTTACTGATAGATAAATAAGTTTAGATAATTTTATACGTTTATTAATTTTATTCTTTTCTTAATTATCAATTCTTTTAAATTATTGTCACTAAAGTAATATTAACTCAAAATGGTACATTTGATAACAAAGAGTTCACCCCGACATCCAGTGTACAATATACATGTCCGTTCCTTGACATTATAGATGGCTTACTTGTCCCAGTGATCCCAAGAGCGAAGCCCTCTGGGTTTCCAACTACTGTAGGGTTACCCCAAGGTGTTAAGGTCGAGGTGGTGGAACTAGCTCCAAAGACCCCAATGGCGGAACAGGAAAAGATCTACACGATGCCAACAGCCTAACCGGCAGAAAAGTGCAGCGCAAGTAAGGCTGGTTTAACCAATGAGGGCATTGACAGGCCACACATCCGAAAGCCTGATGCAACCAGGTTTATAATATCATGCCTGTCTCAATCTGTTTACAAAAATTTGGATACAGATGAAATATATCTGTAAAGACAATATAAATAAAAGAAAAAACAAGAAACAACCTTTTATATCAACGCGTTTAATTTTTTGAGGAACTAACAAGTAAATTATGGTCGTCAAATGTGTCAAATTTATATACAAAATTTCTTCCTTGATAATTTATCTCTCAAATATTTATTTTTAGCAATAACAACAATCAAAAATATTCTCAAATTTTTAATGATAATTTTATACTTTTATTAGTTTTATTCTTTATTGATTCGTTTCCATTAAAGTAATATTAAAACAAATTGGTACATTTGATAATTAACTCTTCACTCCTGCATCCAGCGTAAAATATATAAGGTCGTTCCTTAGCATGACAGAGGACTTACATGTCCCAGTGATTCCAAGAGCGAAGCTGTCTGGAGTTTTAACTCATAGAGGACCACCAATGACTGAATGCAACCAACTCTCGAAGACCCCAACGACAGATTAGGTAAATATCTACACGATCTCAACGGCAAAGTAGGACAGCGCCTGATCTCGCCTGTCTTAATCCCCCTTGAGCCGCGAGAGGGGGGCGCTTCTAGTCACGTGTGTAGGCTTCTCCGTTGCGCAGAGTTGTTCATCAAAATAAAATTCATGCAAATTGCCTCCCTTTGATTCACAGCTATCTCCGCCATTTGGAGACAGAAAAAGACTGGGTATAGAGGATGACAATATATTCGATGTCTGTTATAAATTTATGATTAATAATCTAAAATTTTTGCTCGAAGTCGAAATCTCACGATTTAAATGTTATGGTGAGACAATCCGACAACCAGAAACCAGAAATTGTTTTCTATGTGTCGTAGCGAAATATTTGTCGCCAATTTGTTGTGGATCTTCATTGTGGTAAAACTTCACTGCGAAGTTGTAGTGACCGGTTTGCCCGGAAGTAAGACACGGAAAACAAAAGATAGTTTAAAAAAAGTGTATTAGAATAACAAGAACCTATGTACAAATAAGTGTTATTCAAAACTTATTTATAAATGGAACTTTGTCTGTGTGTGTGTGTGTGTGTCTGTGTGTGTGTCCGTTACCTATAGACTCCAAAACGGCTGAACCTATTTTCTTGAATATTTACACAGTTGTACTATAAGCGTCTGCGAGTGTTCTTAGCTAGGTTTTGTGTCAAGGTACCCCGGATAACTATTGAAAATCGATAATCGAACAACTCGGGTTATAGAAGGACTGGTCCGATTTTAATGAAATTTGATACACTCATAGACAATAAGAAATGATATTCAGAAGTCTCAAGGTTGCAGTTCTTACAATAGTGCGGAAAATCGATAATATACATATGTATATAAAGGGCAAGATGTTTGTGTATGTGTCTGTTTATCTGCCTGTATGTCTGTATTTTTTTCAGCCTTTTTATTTTAGTTTTTGCTTCGGGTTTGGTTCTAAGTAGGTATAATTGTAGTTCTTAGTCTCAGCCATGATGCCATTTACTCAGAGGACTCATTTAGCCTTCAAAATTCAGTTTAATTTGACTTACATCCATTCATTTTTCTTTCAGTCTACGGTTTCGCTTTAACTGGAAACAACTATTGCTTTTTTAGTCTTTCATGCTAATGTGGTTAATGGGGTTAATCCGGGCCATAAATCTCGGGCGAATTTTTTTGCCTAATTTCCCCCAGACGAGACTCTACCCTTTGGCGGAGCCTTGACTGGGTTATTACTCTCAGCCCGAAGGCAGAGAATTCGACAATGCGCAAGGCAGAACTAGCTGTCCTTAACTGCTTCCGGAGAGGAAGAGTCTATTTCTCGTAGAAGGACACTAAAACAATAACAATATATAACAAACAAACAACTTCCTGCTTTATGTTCGCCGAATCTGATAATTTATTACCCCTTCTCATCCTAACAAGAACCCAATGCTTGTCTTTACACACAGATTTGACTTTCATTCAATCCTGAAGAAGTCCGAAACCAACAAACATCATCGAAACACGACGTTTCAAAGCTTTTCCCCTTTGTCTCATTATCATCTCTTTTGTTTCGTATGTAAATCTGTTCTGGGTATGAGGATTTCATGACGAGAAGGATTTCGCTTAAAGGTACTGTTCACAAAAGTTCCTTTAAATTAAACATACTCAATGCACTTATGCGGCAACGAAGCCTACATGTTCATCTTTTTCACCTGGAAAATATTGTTTAATTAAAAAAAAGTAAGTATGATTTAATCAGGTGTATTGAAAATTCCATGATTTACAGTTTACAAACGACTGTATATTTAGGCGCCGAAAAATTAAGCAGTTTCATATATTTAAATACCTGGGAAGTGTTCTAACAAAGGAAGCATTTGAGAAGCTAAGCAAAGTATTAAGAGACAGAAAAATTTCATTGGGATCAAAGTGAAGAGTACTTGATTGTTATGTGATATTTGTCTTCTTACATGGAAGCGAATGCTGTATAATCTCCTCAAGGATGAAAGAAAGACACGAAGCAACAAAAATATGAATCTACAGAAAAATGCTGAGGATACCATGGACCGAGGATGTGAGTAACAACGAGGCTTTTGAAAGAATGGAAACAAAAAGGGAACTTATACTTGATATTAGGAAGAGACAGTTAAAGTTTCTGGCACACGTAATAAGGGAGGCGGGATTGAGGAATCTGATACTCACAGGACAGATAGCGGGAAAGAGACACGGAAAGACATACTTGATGGGCTGAAGCAAATAGATCGCAGAGCAGGGTTTGGGAGAAATAAAAAGACAGTATATATTAAGAACTACAAGGGACAAGAAGATGTGGAAGGGATACGGCACATAAAAAAATGAAGAATCGATTTGAGCAGAAGTTTTTTTTTTTTAGGAGACGTTTCGACTCACACCAAAGACCAATCATTTATTCATTTCGTACATTTTGCCATTTAAAATGATTTTATGACACCACTTTTATGAAGACCATACAGTTTATAGGTATACCTCACCTTACGCCAGTAATTTGTTCCAGGATAGGCGACTTAGGTAGAAAAAGGACGTAAATCGAATTTACTTGTCATTAGGCTAAACCACAAATGACCATTCTCAGTTCTGTATTTCATTTATAAATGCATTTTTAATTATATATGGGCAATAAAAATCTATTTTATGCTTACAAACAAATAAATTAATTTTTACCATAGCACAGAAAAGAAAAAGTAATCTAAATTTACGAATAAATGTACGTTCATACTTGTAAATATAGATGTTTACAATTTGATGATCTTTACAGTAAATAAATAACAAATACAGTTATTAAAATTAGCATCTAGTCCCCACCCTTTTATCGTTGAAATACTTAAATATAACCACCACTTCTCCTCCAACATGCTATTTTTTCGCACTTTCCGCCCCTGGGACGATCTTCCGGTTACATGTTTTCCTAATAGCTACAATTTCCAAAAATTTAAATGCAACGTCAATTGCCAGCTTTTTGAATCCAATTCATTTTTATCTTTTCTTCAATACCATCTATATCCAGTTTTTTCTTTTACTGTAACCCCAAGCGCACCAGTGGCGGTCCCACCTTGCTTGGGATGAAATGATTAAAAAATGATGATTAAAAATACGACAATGAAATCCGAAGGCGCATTGGAAGAGTAAAATATGTTTTCCAGATGCTAAGCAATATATTAAGAAACAGAAAAAATTAACCAGAAACAAAGAATCCTCGAATGCTACGTCGTAACTATCCTTAATATCAAATGCTGGTTTTTTTTTGTGGAGGGGTTGTTTTTTTCACAGATGAATAGAAAACTTTGGGCCGGTTTTTCTCAATGCCGGTTCTTATGCTCACAAATCGACCTGTGAAATTTTAAAAATGGATCTGAAAGCGCGGGTTTAAAAGAGAGGAGAAATACGCCCTTAGCTGAACCCAGTCCGGATAAGTTCAACTTGACAAGCTCTACGTTGATTTACTAATAGCGGCTTAGATGCGGCACAAGGCCGAAATTATGGGTTATACAGTTAGGATCGAACTCACTACTCAACTGTAATAGATACTAGCAAGACAAGCTTGCTAACCACTACTCCACGCTGAGGTGCCACTTGACGGGCTGATAAATAGACACCAGGAACTGTGTAGTCTTTCGTTAGGAATTATATTTGGTTTCGGTTTACTTTGTTTTACGACATATCAACCCACTGGTTCATTCAATGCTGAAGTTTAATTAAGTCTTGTATATAAACAACCGAAAAGTTTTATTTTCAAAAGTTTTTTTTTTATCCTCCTCATTTTCGTAACACACTTTATTTTAATTCCAGTTAAAATCTCCCGTAGAGGCCTGATGAACGAGAGTGAAACCGGTTGCTTCGCTTTTTAATATCATTTCATAATGTGTAACATCAAGCTACACGCTTTTAATTCTTGAATTAAATTCTGTACATACAAAAATAGTTTCAAATATTTTAAATAGTACAATTTTTGTTTGCTATAGTGTTTTTTATTCTCATTTTATTTTTTAAATCAGTTTTATTTTTCTTGGAAAATGAAATATTTAAAATAAATCAATATTTAGAAATATTTTGTTGTTTGGTAATATTTTAAGCGGATTGAATTAAAATTGCTACATTTTATCAGTATGTGTTTTATGGTGGATGGCCCTTGGCATGTTATACATACGAGAGGATCTTCCTTTTTAATATATAGGAATGGGCAGGATTTATATTTTCTAAGATGTTTTGCTTTTGTAAATAAAATATATTACCTGTCACGGAGACATTCTATTTATGCTTTTGTGGGTTTGACATTTTTATGGTACCAGAAATGGGCCACAAGTAAGAAACAGTTGAGAAACACGGCTTTAGGGAAAAGATTTGTAGCTCTTCAGTAGGATACTGAGAATAGAGAAGACAGAGCATGTAAGCAACGTAAGAGTTTTACGCAAAAAAATTAACAAAAAGAACGCTTATGTGCGTTGTGTTGCAGTGGATATCGGCGCGGAACGAGAAATAGGAGAGCCGAGTTCGAATTCCAGTTGAATTCGTCGCATTCACATACGCGCAAATAATTTCTCCATCCAGCAATGGGGTAAATAAAAGGACAGATTGGGTTCTATAACCCTGGTTGGAAACCAGTTATCGCAGAAAGTAATGGCAAGCTACTGCAGTCAGTCAGGTCTCTTTCGAGACATGATCACCCAAGCGTAGAATACGTATGGCATTTAACTTACTGACTGATACCTACAATCAGAAAAAAGACAGTTGAGATTTTTAGGACGTATAACGAGAAAAGAAAACTGAATATATTGAAATCAAAAGTGACAAAGAGAAATAGCAATCAATTTGCCTAACGAGGTTGTGTAAATGGGTGTATGAGTGGGTGGAATATAAAAATAGACAGTCAGTTAAGTGCCATACGTGATAAACGCTTGAGTGATAATGTCTCGAAAGAGACACGACTGACTGGGCAGATGATTATTCCGCAGTAGGTTGCCATTGCTGTCTGCGGTAGACTGGTTGCCGACCAAGGCTATAGAACCCAATATGTCCTACTATTTAACCCATAACTGGAGGGAAGAGACATATTAATACTTTTTCAAGGGTATTTGCGCGTAAGTGAATGCAAGGAATTCAACTGGAATTCGAACTCGGCTTTCTGATTTCTCGTTGCCAAGCCGATATCTACTGCACCACAACGCCCAATAGGCATACTGTTAAAAGTTACAAAGAATAAGAAAGTTAGGGAAAGTCTTGATCGCCTAAGATATATATGATCTCCTCTTCTGTATGATTTTATTGATGAGCTACTGTCTTCCAGCTCTGTTTGATCCGTACTTCATTTGAGCCGTACTCAAGCCCATATTCACACCTGGCTTTGCGCCGAATCAATCCTAGTTTAGCAAATAACTCTCTACGAAGTGAATCCGATTAAGGAGAAGAATTGGCTTCAGTAAACAGCATTTGGGATGTTTATTCGTTGGTAGAGGAGAACAAACGCAGATTTTAAGTCGCAAATTAACGCGAAACCGCCGCCAACACAAGTGGCGAGAGTCAAATTCTTTGGCTTGCGTCCAGTTGGCAAATGCGAAGCTATGTTTGTTCATTAGTCCGCAACGATAACGGACATGATGTCGCATTGCTCGGGACGAGATCACGGGACCAGAGTGCCAAATTATTCGGATATACTTTGGCCAGCGGTCAAACAAATAACTGCTCTTCACGAAGGCAACAAACCGCCTCGATTGAAGAGGTGGGAAATACATATTGGACATCACCAGCACCAATCATAATAAGAATAACGACAACATTATTGTCCAATACTTTAAAAGGTGTCGATTTATTTATGAAAGATGAGGTTAATGTTACTCGTTTTCATTATCATCGTCATCTTTATCTCTCCGCCATGTCCCTTCAGGTCGGAGGCGTTCAAGGCTCTCTACAACTTCCCATCTTTAGAAGCTCTTAGTAAGGTTTTCTATTTAACACTCCCTGTTCTGCAATCAATTAAAACAGGTTCGTTAGGGACGTTAATCAATGCTTCTCTCTGTCCCTTTTGTTTTTAATATGTACTTTGAGCGTCAAATTTTCCGAGCACCATTTCCTCAGTATATATCCTAAAAAGTCAACTATCTATTTCTGATTTCAAATAATCAATAAAAAGGTTCTTAGGCCGTAAAAAACAAATCAATGAGACAATACTTAGGTAATGGGTATAAATGCCCTTATTCAAAAGTGAAATGTTACGATTGAAAAGAAAAAAGATCATGAAATTTTAAATCCTGAAATTGTTGTGAACTATTGAAAAACCTCCAGGAGAGAGATTCGTTGCTAAAGAGCTTTCCGCCGATATGAAAGAAAAGATTATATCGAATCAATTGTGATGTCTGCTTCTTGGAAAACGGGTTCACTTAGTCGTGCCAGAAAACTTTTGTCGTCATAATCTACCTTAAACTTCTATAAGTCTGCCATTTGCTTGAGAATACCAGATGCTGTAAGCTTGGATGTGTAGATGGTGTAATGGATAAGGACTCGGAACTGAAAATCGGAAAGCCGTGTTCCAATTCTCGTCAGGTTCATTATATTCACTCATGCGCAAATACCCTTTGGAAAGGTATGAATACCCACTCCCCTACCAGACAAATTTTATATCAATAAAACATTCATTATTTCAGTTAAGTGCCGTATGAGATAAACGCTTGGGCAATCATGTCTCTTCTGAGACATGACTGACTAGGCAGAAGATTATCTCGCAGTAGGTTGCCATTACTGTCTGTGGTAGACTGGATGCAAGCCAAGGCAATAGAACCCTATCTGTTCAGTTATTATCTGTTATTTAACCCATAACTGGAGGGAAGAGACGGATTGGTACCTTTTCAATTTGTGCGTAAGTGAATGCAACGAATTCAACTGGAATTCGAAGTCGGCTCCCCGATTTCTCGTTCCGAGCCGATATCCTCTACACCACGACGTACATCCAGTAAAACATTATTAGCTTCAAAAAATCATTACAATCTAAAAATAATTTCTGGTTTTAAATAACCTACAAAAGATTGATAAACCTTAATATTTTCTGGCTTTAAATAACCAGCTTGGTAGGATTTAAAAAAAAAAATGAAAGAGACAAAACTTACATAGTGATTATAAATGTCCTAATGGAATGTTACGACAGAAAAGAAAAAAAATATATTTAGAACACATTTTGAATCCTGAAATTGTTGTGTTCATTTTCGTATGTTTTTACCATAAAATCCTCCAGTTGAGTGATTCGGTGCAACTTCTCGAACTAAAGAGTTTTTCGCGCCGACATGAAATAAAAAGATTATATCGAATCAATTGCGGGTCTACTGCTTGGAAACCTGATTCATTTTGTCGTGATCGACAATTTTTGTCGCCAGAATCTATAAGTCTACCATTCGCCCATGCACTGATTATTGTTGTCACATCTGGTCTGGTGCTTCTGTTATATATTTAAAGATTCTTGTAAAAATATTAAAGGAGAATCTGCAATGTTATTGATACTGGGCTGGCATCTCGCCTTCAATCACTTTCGTTCCGTGCATTTTCTATAAATATTTTCATGGTCAATTTTTCCTCTTTGGTACCCAGACATTACGAATTTAACGAAAGAACATAAAAAACTTAACCTCGGTATATAGAGTGCAAGGGAGATATCGGGAAGTAGCAGTTAATTTATCCAACGGGTTTGTGTGAATGACCGACAGAACGCGGTTGTGGGGTTTTGGTATATGGAAAAACGTTGTTAAGGACCACAAGGTGTAGAAGGTTATGAAGCGCTATGCTCGCCTACGTCCTGAAAGGAAACGACATATAAAAAAAATAATAAAGAATGACCTGTACAACGTAAAGCAAGTGGGCTGAACTGTTTGAGGGTAAATGCCAAACACATTAGGAAAAGCTTTTGCACGAGACACAAATTCATTGAATCTTCAAAGGTTACATATCCAAAATGTCGGAAAAAAAAACTGAACGAATATGTAATGCAGAAATAAAAGGTTTTTATGCAACTCTGTCTGGAACAAAATTTATCACTCGTAACATTGAACTTACTCTTCATCCACTATGTTAAACTACTTATCATAGTTATCTCCCCTTTCGAAACATAGGTTTCCATAATTAAGCAAACAGGCTTTTTTAAAAAAATAATTGACTTCCTAGGTTAACGTTCCTTCCTCTTTTCTAATCAGAATGCACTGTGCTTGGCCGTTCATGTGCTCCTCAAAGACCAATCAGTGATGCGCTAATTTTTTTTTTTTTTTTTAATCATCTCACCCCAAGCAAGGCATTCCACTGCCACTATTGCGCATGGGGCTACATAGGGGAAGGTAAAGAGAAGGAGTGGATAGACATAGGGAATGTCAGGAGAAAGGTGATAGATGAGTAAGGATAGCGAGGATGAGTGTCGGGCAGATGGGAAGAGTGTTTGATAGAATGGGAGCAGGTTAGTGTGTTAGGAGGTGTCTATTGACCTTACATTTAAACTCCTGGAGATTGTAGCCGTCGGGGAAGCAATCGTTTGGAAGAGAATTCCACAGTCGGGAAGTGCGAGGAAAGAAACTGTTGGAGTAGAAGTTACGGCTGCATTTTATCGATTTCACTGTAAAAGGGTGGGATCTAGTTGCTAATCTAGTATCTCGTGCAAATTCGTATTTAGGGGGCACCAGTGATCTAAGTTCATCGGAGCAGAAGCCGTGAAAGTATTTATAGAAGAGACACAGCGAAGCCACGTCTCGCCGGTGGGAGAGAGACTGCAGGCGGTCTACCAAGTCGGTATCTATCACATTACAGACCCTCCTCTGAACCTTATCGAGAAGCCCGAGGAGAACAGCAGGGGCACCCGACCAGATATGGCAGCAGTATTCAATGCACGGGCGGATGGTAGATTTGTAAATGTGCAGGATAGATTTAGACGGAAAAAACTTCCGGGCCCTACACAGAGAACCGACTTTCATAGCAGCGGATTTAGCAATGGATTCGATATAGTCATTCCATTTGAGGTCTGCTGAAAGTGTGAGACCAAGGAGGCGTAGTGTTTTACTCTCTGGGAGGCAAGCCTGGTCCATGCTAATGGGAGGTAGGTGAGATTGTCGATGATGGTTAATTGACAGTAGCTTCGTTTTAGAAGCATTAAAATTTACTAGCCATTTCTTACCCCAGTCCAATATGGATTGTAGGTCTTTTTCAATCTCGGCTGCAAGTTTAGCTTTGACGCCTACACCAGATTTTTGTTGGAGGCGAGAGTAAACTGTGGTGTCATCGGCGTACAAACCTATTTGGGTTCTTATGGAATCAGGGAGATCATTAATATATATCAGGAAGAGTGTAGGACCTAAGATGGAGCCTTGGGGGACACCTGCGTTTGTATGGTAGTTCTGAGAGGCATGTCCGTTTAATACCACTTTCATTGTGCGGTTAGAGAGGAATGACTGGATTAGTTCAAACAAATGTCCAGTTATACCATAGCTCCGCAGTTTACATAGAAGGCCAGCATGCCAAACTCTGTCGAACGCCTTAGATATATCCAATGCAACGGTTCGAGCTTCGCCATTCCTGTCGAGTGCCTGGTATATGTACTCGGTGATGGTCGTTAGCATATCAGCAGTAGACCTGGTGAAGCGGAAACCATATTGCTTGTCCGAGAGGAGCCTGTGTGCTGTGAGATGCTGAACCACCTCGGCGTTGATAATGGCTTCGAACACTTTGCCAAAGATCGGAAGAAGGCTGATAGGGCGGTAATTTGCAGGGTCAGAGGGTTCTCCAGTGTTTTTAAATATAGGAACTATAGAGGAAGATTTCCAACAGGCAGGAAAGCAGGAAGCAGATAGGCAGAGGTTGTAGAGCTTAGAAAGGATAGAGGAGAGTTCAGGGGCACATTTCTTTAAGACTATGGTTGGGATTCCGTCACCACCGCTCGCTTTGTGAGGGTCAAGTTTTAAGATTATCTTAGAGACAAGCGAAGGTGTAATGTGGACATCATTCAGTTGTGCCTCGGTTCTAGGTGAGAAGTCGGGTGTAAAAACTCCAGACGAGTCCAGACACGAATTGTTCGAGAATCTGCGGGCAAAACATTCAGCCTTATCTGCTGGGGAGGTGAGGACCTCAAATTTGTTGATTAGCGGGGGTATTGTGGACTTGCTCTTGTTAAGTACTCTTTTACAGAGTCGCCAGTAGTCTTTAGAGCCGAATTTAGAGCATGCTATGCGTTGCTTCATTCTGGCAGCAAACAACATCTTAGCTTCGTTAAGTACCCTTTTACACTTATTACGAGCTGAAGTGAAAAGGCGCCTGTTTTGTTCCGACGCATAGTTACGATAAAGTCGGAAGAAATGATTCCGGTGGGCAATTGCAGCCGAACAAGCGGGTGAGAACCATGGAGACGAATGAGATTTAAGCTGGAATTTCCTAGCAGGGATGAAGGCATCAATGCCAGCCTTAACCCAGGAGGAGACCTCGGATGCACATTCTTCAATGGGAAGACTAAAGACGTTGTTCCAAGGGATGTCACAGAGGAAGTCTCGGAACGAATCCCAGTCTGCTCTTTGATAGCAGTATGATATTCTACTTGTCTGTGTTTCATGGGTCGGGCGGGAGTGGAGTGAAATATTGACGGACACTACAGTGTGGTCAGAGTTTCCAAGTGGGCAGAGTTGTCTGGTAGTGCAAGAGTCTGGGATGGAAGTGAAGCAGAGGTCGAGAAGTGAGTTGCTTCCGTTAGGGTTGTCGGAGAAACGCGTGGGGAAGTCCACTACTTGCGTAAGGGATTGGGTGATTGAAAAGTTCATGGTGTGGACACCAGCAGGGTCAGTGACAGCGTTCTTCAGCCACTTGGTGTGGTGGGCGTTAAAGTCACCAAACACGAATACATGGGCAGAGGGATGGGTAGAAATGGCTTTGTCAATATTGTCAGAAATGATGTCAAGTAACGAACAGTCAGGGGAGGAAGGAGAGCGGTACAGAAAGAAGAGATAGCTAATCGAGCTGAGAAGTGAGAGGCGGAAGCACATGAAAGAATGATCTGGTGATTCAAAAGATGACACCCTAGCTAAGGGAAGGTGTTCGCTGACATAGACACCAAGCCCATGCATATGAACATTGGAGTCCTTCCTGAAGAGGGGAAGGTAGCCAGGAACGCAGAACTCAGATGAGGGGATAGAAGGGTTAAGATTAGTTTCACATAGGGCTAATATATCAGGTGAGTTATTATGGAGGAAAGAATCTACGCTGGGGAAGTTGGTGCGGATGCCGCGTATGTTAGTGAAAGAGATGCAGACAGGTTTGGGCGTTTTCAAATGAGCTGGTTTAGTTTTGTTATTATGTTTGCTTTTTTCCATAGTAATTCAGTTAAGGAGTGGTCTTAGAATAGAATCAGTCGGTCAATCATTTGCAACTTGTGAAGGATGGAGACTGGCGCGGCCTACAACATAATGTGGCCTCGGGGTTGCCCACCGAACGTTCATGCAGGGACGCCCGTCCATGCGCGATATGGCACTACAAGAACCCCGGTATTATTCAACTGTTGATCAGAGCAGCCTCTCAAGACGCTACGCAAGAGTTCGGGCTCCTAACTACCAGTCGGAAGCAGCAACCAGGAAACTGCCAACCCGGTACCCTCAGAATGTAAAGACGTTGCCACCATACTCCGTAACTGCAAAGAGCTTCCAGCTGAACTAACACCAAGACCAGAGAAAGGGGATGAACCGGGAACCCCTTCCTAAACAAGAAACAAGGTGATCACCTCTAAACTCATTCAAAAGAAGGGGGTGGAGTGTGAGACCGGGCGATAGTAGAAACTATCTACTCCAATTAAAAAAAAAAAAAAAAAAAAAAAAAAAAAAAAACAAGGAAAAAGTGACTGAGGCTTACAAAGTTTTAACTTAGTAAAAGTCGAAAATACCATTGAATCTTTAGAGAGAGTAATTTTGAGGTAGACTCTGTGAAGAATAAATGCTCTTCCGCTATGTGGAAAAAAGTACAGCCTTTTAAAAATGATGGGCAGAAATTGTGAGTAAAGATCATATTATAATATTCGTTATTCTTGCCTTTTCAAAAACGGGCAGAATACATACAGTATCTTTCTAACCTTCGGAAGAATGTTTTCTTTTTACAAAGTAAACGCCTTTCATTTTTATTTTTCCCGCTTCCGTCAATCTGTTCTTTATTATTTTTACAAAGCACCTCGGCATGGTGTAATGGTGAGCCAGCTTGTCTCGCTAGAACCTGTTACAACTGAGTAGTGAGTTTGATCCTCACTGGGTTCCTCATGATTTAGGCTTTGTGCCACATCTAAGCTTAGGAAAATTGCTATCGGTTCTTTGTGTTTGTTTATACTGAGGCCTTCTCTACATATTACTCAAGAAATTAATTGATTGATTTATTTTTATGACTTATCAACCATTTGCAGGTTATTTAGAACCAGAAAATATTTTTAGATTGTAAGAAATTTTTGTTTATTATTTAACCCATAGCTAGAGAAGATGAATTGAATTCAGAGAAAAAAGAGAGAAAGAAAAGTAAAAAAAGAGAATGACAAAAAGAAAGAAAAAAAGAAAAAGATTAGAGGAGAAAGATAAAGCAAAAAAAAAAAACAATGAAATCGAAACGACAAAAAATAGTAAATCATATTCAACTCCTTTTCACTGTTTTTTCTACCCACCTATCTCAATATTTTCTTTCTAAAACAATTCTTACTCAGAAAAAAGTTTGTCCCACCCTAAAAAAAAAGCTTACTTTGTGGTTTTTAATCAAGTTGAAGAATAATCGTATTGAAGGGCACATGAACTCATTACTATAAAAAGAATTTTATTTAATAAAAACACAAAAAACTAAAATATTCTTTACACCAAAGTCGCACCAAAAGAATAATTGGTCGCCTCTCACTTCCGGTTTATAAATATAGAATAAAAATTCTCTTCGAGTTGTCTTTTAAGGGAGTGTTTATTTTGTTGCCTGTCTTGAATTAGATGTTAGAATCTGGTTGTACTTGAGCTGATTTTAGACTCGCACTGTTATGTCTAAATAAATATTGAATTTCTCCAAGACGAAATATAGGCCTAACAAACAAGCAGTTTGTATCTTTGCCTGGAGTCGTTGATGTTAGTCCTAAGTTACTAGTAACCTATAATTATTGAGAAAATACTTGTTACTATGTTAACATTTTTAAGAAAAGTTGGAGATTTTCTGAAAGAAATAGTCTAGAATAATGATTCACGGAATCTTAAATTAATAGTCACAAAGAAAAATTTGGTATCGCTTGAAAAAGAATTCTCTGAAGATTAGAGTGGAATTAATCATAATTTCTTGGTAGAGGGGGGCGGTTCTTTTTCATTCTTTACGTGCCATGCCCTTTAGCTTACGGTCATAACACGTTAAATCCACCGGTTCTCGGTCGACCACTGAAGTTAAGCAACGTTGAGCCTGGTCAGTACTTAGATGGGTGACCTCTTGGGAATACCAGGTGCTGTAAGCGTTTATTGACAGATGTGTGTTGTGGTGCAGTGGATACTGCTCGGAAAGAGAAATCGGTGAGCCGATTTCGAATTCCAGTTGAATACCCTGCAATCACTTACGCGCTAGTACCCTTGGGAAAGGTATTAATCCGTTTCTTTCCTCCAGTTATGGGTTAAATAACAGGGTAGGACTTGGGACCATGCTTTTAAACAAATACCAATAAGACTTTCTCCGTTGGGGAAGGAAGTTGGCTCAACCCACCTAGGGTGCATGCGGCTTGCATACATACGTGTCCTTTCAGGGCGTAGGCGATCATGAATTTCCACTTGCCACTATTCCTTAACGCTGTTAATTTTCCTTTTGGTATCTCTCCCAAACAAGGCTTTATCATCTACCTGCATACCCATCAAGTATGTCTCGTGCTGCTTCCCCTGTTTCTTTTTCCCCTCTATTCGTGCTGTGAGTATTAGATTCTTCAAGTCCACTTTCCTCATTCTTCTTCTTCTCTGTGCCCTGTCCCGTAATCGATCATGGCTTTCCACGTCTCCCTATCACTGGTGTCTCTTAGCACGCCTTCTCATGTTATACCATGCAACCGTCGTTCCATCATCCACCTGATTAGGTCCTTCAAATATGCTATCCGTTGCTTTCCCCTGTCTCTTTTTCCCCTCTATCTGGCCTGTTAGTATCAGGTTCTTCAAACCTTCTTCCTCATTGCATGTCTCAGGAACTTCGGCTGTCTCCTCCTGATGCTCAGTATTAATTTCCTTTTTGTTTCCATCATTTCTCGGACCTCATCATTGCTCACATGCTCGATCCATGATATTCACAGTATTCTCCTGGAGAGCCACATTTCAGTTGCTTCAAGTTTTTCCTTCATCTTTAATGACATTGTCCAGCATTCACTGCCATATTGAAGGACGGACAGCACATAGCAATCCAGGACTCTCTTCTTTGTTTCTAACAAAATTGCCCTGTTTTTTAATACTTTACTCAACTTCTGGAATGCTTCCTTCGCTATGCCAATTCACATTACCTGTCCCCAAAATCAGCTGTCTCTTCCTGATGCCAAGTATGAGTTTCCTTTTCGTTCGCATTCTCTCCAAAACTTCGTTGTTGCTCACATATTCGTTCAATGATATCCTCAGCATCCTTCTTTTTTTCATTTTCAGAGGTGCGAGTTGTAGTACCAAAAAATAACCGCAAAACTGTGTTGCTAAAACTTACTGTAAGTTTTATTCTTGCTACAAATAAAACAGTTGACAAATTGCTTAGCGTTCATAAGAACGTGGGAATTAACCAAAATGGAATTTTTTGATGTTGTATTGTCAAACTCATGCATGTGTCAAAGCATGAAAAACTGTTCTTTTTATAAACATTTTAGAACATTACTACGGTATTCATAGCTGATTCTATTAATTTAAGTTTTTAATGAATATTGCCTTGAGGATCTGTAGTTTTCTTTTCTTATTTTGTTGGTGTAGGATAGTTGTGTCATCGATCATTATTTTTTTATATTATGACTGTAGACAGGAATTTTGTTATGGATGTCTAGAAATGGACGAATGGTCATATATGTTTAATGTAAGACGTCCTGTTAATGGAGTTGTTGTAAATCCAACATATATATTTGTTTTTTGTAGAAAATACATTCTCCCAAGTCAATTTGAATTGATATATAATGTTGGTTTTACTTAACACATCAGTTGGAGGGGAGGAATTATTACGGATAATTAAATTAGTCATATTGTATTTTTTATAATATATTATTAATTCTAAATTCTTATTCGGATCAATGGAAGCTATATTCGTACGAATGAAGTTTTTTATGATTTTTAATGATTTTTTTTTATCATGTTTGTAGTTATCGTGCATTTGGTTGCAATAAAAGAGTTTGATATGCTTAGGGTCTTTTGTGAAAGTACCATATTCTGTTTGATGTGTGTTGAGGCTTTTGAAATATAGTCTTACTTCTTCATCGTTAATGTAGTTTTGGAAGTCACTATTAATGAGAATCTGCTCAATATTTTTTAGTTCAAAGTAAAATATCTTTTTTTTTGTGGAGAAGTTGATTTGTGCTCGATTAATTAAATTGTATATAAGTGCTATTTTGTAGTAGTTAGGGCATTCACTCTTGTAGTTGAGAGTGCAAGAGTTTTTGCTGGTGGGTTTCTTATAAAGAAAGGTAGTAAATGTGTTATTGTTTGTGCCAAAATTGCTGTTTTTCAGTCGTTTACTGGTAGAAAGGCATTTTAGGCGAGCAGAGTTTTTGCCATAAAGTGCTCTATATCAAGATAGAGATAGAACGTTAATAGAATTAAGGTGGAGAAGTTTATCACTTAACTAAATAGTGTTATTTCAGTCATACTGACTTCAAAGTTTCTTCAGGGTTTTTGTTTTTTCTATTTAAAATCCCTGCTCAGTTAAGAGAAAAACCTCTGCACATTATATATATATATATATATATATATATATATATATATATATATATATATATCTTAAAATTAATTAACACCTTAAAATGTATTACCGAGATTGTCTTGTTACCACCTTTCCTAGAAATTCGAAAATAAGTTTTGAAATAAAATCTAGACGAAGACACTCACGATCTCTAAACATCGGTTCATTTTCTATTCTTTAATATCGTGAAAAATTTAATATTTTAGAGAAATATGCGCACAATATTTAGATTTTAACGGAGAATATGCTTTTCAAAAATAAAAATGTCTTTACTAAGGAGAAAATTACAATAATTTTTAGCAACACAGTTTTGCAGTTATTTTTTTTTTTACTACAACTTACACCCATGAAGATGATCGCGGAAGGAGATTGAAAGTACTTGAGTACATTGAGAAATGGAAAATAAAACTAACTGTAAAAGATACAGCGCATTTCTTAAATCTTTCAATTATAATACGTGAAAAATTATCCTTGAGTATGAAAAGATTTTATTAAAAAATAAGCAGACATAATGTTTGCAATTAATTATAACTTACATCATACGGAACTTCATAAACACGGGATCGTATTATATCCAAATCGTATTATATACAAAAAAATAGAGTAATGTGATCTGTTTGCAAATAATATTGGATTGTCTGGAAGTTCATATTCCAACACGTTAGATCACGTTAGATTTATCAACAGTTATAATATGCTTATTTTTCCGAAGAGAACATACTTCAAAGTATCTCTTGAGAAATAAAGTTTAAAATTACTTAATTCGTGTCAACTTTGCCTCCCTATGAAAAAGTAAAAGTTGCGTTTTATACACTAGATGTTTGTTTTGTTTTGTTTTTTCAAACAAAAAAAGTAAGTTTTTTTCTTGTTTTTTTTTTTATCCTTTTACCCCAAGCAAGGCAGTACTGCCACTGATGCGCAGGGGGCTATATAAGAGAAGAGTGAGAGTTTAAGCAGTATGAGAGTAAAGAGAAAAACAAGCCAGTTACAGTGGGTGTCGGAAATAAGGCAAGAGAAGGATGGGAATACCAGTGTGAAGACAGTTGTGAGGATAGAGTGAAAAAGAAAAAGAATAAGATACACGAAGCGATGGGGAAAGGACGAGAGAAGGACTGGAATCAAGTGGACAAGTGATACGAATTGACATTTCATTTAAATTCTTGGAATTTAAATGAAATGTCAATTCCGTCAGGGAAGCAAGCATACGGAAGGGAGTTCCACAGGCGCAAAGTGCGAGAAAAAGCTGATGGAGTAGAAGTGGCAGCTGTATTTGGTTGATTTAACTGTAAAAGAGTAGAACCTTGTTGCCAGTCTGCTTGCTCGAGTAAATTCTTGTATAGGGGGCACCACTGACCTAAGCAAAGCCATGAAAATATTTGTAGAATAGACAGAAGGAAGACACATCCCGCCGGTGAGAAAGTGGCAGGAGTCGAGCTGACAGGTCGAGACTGATCACGTTACAGATTCTCCTTTGGAGCCTGTCGAGAATCCTAAGATAAATGGCAGGGGTGCCCGACCAGATATAACAACAGTATTCAGTGTACGGTCGGATGGTTGATTTGTATATGGGCAAGATGAACCCAGGCGGAAAAAAACTTCCTGGCCCGACACAGTGACTCAACTTTCCTAGCAGTCAATTTAGCTATTGGTTCAATGTGATGGTTCCACTTGAGGTCGAAAGAGAGGGTGAGACCGAAGAGGCGCCGTGTATGGCGTTCAGGGAGGCTCGCTTTGTCCATTCTGGTTTGAGTAGGAGGTACTGCTTGTGGTGTGAAATGATAAACAATTATATGAAAAAATAATGGAATAACACTTTCGAACATTATTTCTAAAATATATATGTTTGTTTGTTTTTTGTCATTAATTTTCTTCAAACCATTTTGATGTTTCATGACGGAATTTTTCTGTTATAGCTGAACTCATTTTCTGATTTATTCATACAGATATATTTTCTCAACTGCCTGTACATAAATAATAATTAAATAAATAATAATTGTTTGTTTTTTTATGTGGGGGAATCCGAAATAATTGAAATAAGATATAAAAAAATTTTGATCAATGAAAAAAAAAAGCAAGAAAAAAGTAAACTCGTACCTCATTTTAACAAACTAAAGCAGACAAACATGGGATCAATAATATCGATTGTCCGTAGTTACCGACACTAAATCTGTAGTGGTTAATAACAATCGATCCCGACTTGGCAGCTTGGATACAGTCACTTTCTCACCGGCTTAGTGTGGTTTCCCTGTGTCTCTTCTACAAGTACCTTCACGGCTTCTGCTCTGATGAACTTAGTTCACTGGTGCCTCCTATATACAAATTTACTCGAGCCACAAGATTAGCAACTAAGTCCCACTCTTTTACTGTAAAACCAATAAGATTTAAACCCAAATTCTATTCCAGCAGCTTCTTTTCTCACACTTCCCGCCTGTGGAATTCCCTTTTGTTTACTTGCTTCCCCGACGACTACAATCTCCAAGAATTTAAATGTAAAGTCAATTGTTATCTCCTATCTCACTGACTTGCATGCTCTCTCTCTCTCTCTCTCTCTCATGCTCTCATCTTATTTCTGCAGTATTCTCGTCCCTCTCCTACCCACTTGTTGACACCCCCTGTATTCTGCCACTCTTTCTCATAACTTTCATCCTATGTATCTCCCTGCACAACAGTGGCAGTAAAATGCCTTGCTTGGGGCGATATGATTAAAAAAAAAAAACAGTTACATTACTGAAGGAAGGAAAATAATATTCTTCTGCACCATATCATCACCAAAGTCAAGCAACATCGGGCTTGGTCAGTAGTTAGATGGGTGACCGCTTGGGAATTCTAGGAACTGTACACTAAGATGTGCGGGTGGTGTAAATGAAAATGACTCGAAATTGTTAATCAAAGAGCCGAATTTCAATATTCGTTAGATTCGTTCTATTCACTTACGATCAAAATAGCCTTGGAAAAGGTATAAATACGCTTCTTCTCTCCACTATATGGTTTAATTTGTAAGAACTGTAACACTAAAATCAATATTATCTTCAAAAAATTTAAATAAAATTGCATAGAAAATATTTAGATTCCGGGATTAAATAACCCATAGAGTTGGCTATGTAGCTAAAAACTAAAACAACGAAACCAACTAACTCTGTCGGCAGCGTACGGGACTCAAACATTGAGTTGGCTACTCCAGACGTTATTTCCGAAAGGGAGGTCCGTAATACCGAGGTCGGTCGGTTATTGTTCCTCACTTTCCAGACCGCGATTGAAAAATAAAGAGGGTTTGTACAACGATTCAAATAAACAAATAAAGATGTCGGTTACGTTCCTCAGACGGAACTGAGGCTGACCAGTGTGGAGGTCTCAACGAGAAAACATGGTTTTCTTGAATAGTAAAGTCTAACCTTGCTCTGTCAGGCTGGCCTCAGTGATAAGATTTGAGAAAGGTAAACTTTGGTTCAAAAAGTGGTTTGCCCGATTAAAAAAACAAAAACAATAAAAACATAGGGATGCAGGTTCAATTCCTGTCGGGAGTACAATTTTTTATTACTTATACCGGTTGTTATTAGTTTGACTTTAAAAAAAAACAGGGACAGCAACTGAAACACTATAAGTGCTCACTAAAAATAGATAAATAAATAAATAATCACATGACATATCTGGCTAGACGACTCCGGAGTTTCGCGTCGAAATGTTTATCAGTGCCAATCTCAACAACATAGGATGTGCAGTTGACCCATTGTTGGTAGCAGTCACAGAAAGGAAACTAGAGAAACTCCTACAGAAGATTGTAAAGAAAAGCGAGAAGAAACACCTAAACATCAATTGTAGGAATATATAATTCATGGATATCAGCAAAAGAAACAATCCAAGATGAATTGGATGCACTAAAATCTAGAAAGTACAAAATGTAAATATCTTTTAACTGGGGACAGAAGATGTGACACCGAAATCCAAAGACTCATTGGAATAGCGAAAGATGCCTTTGAAAAGTTAAGCAAATTATTAAAGAATAAGAAAATGTTGCTAGCAACAAGGAGAACTGTATAACGATTATATAATATCAGTCCTCCTATGTAGCAGTGATGCTGGGCAATCTCCTCACAGATGAAGAAGAAATTTAAAATGTGGTTCTACAGAAAGATGCTGAGAATACCATGGACTAAACATGTGAACAACGATAAAATGGAAACCAAAAAGACACTTATACTAAGAATAAGAAAGAAATTGATATATTGTATATCAACTGGAACGACAATGACGAAAATTTACTTTACAACTCATTAGGTGAGAATAAGCTCGAGCCGAATGTTGATTATCTTTTCACAAGATAAATCGACGGAGAATAAACTAGACCCAATTTTCACGGTTAAAAAATAGAAAATCTTTTTCTCTATTAAAATGACGGACATCGACACGTATAAATTATACACAATTATATTTTATTCACTCTTTGGTGACTTGGCGTACAGTGGAGTTGATCTGGTCGGATCTCACACGCATACAAAGCTGGCTTTTCTGTCTTCTCAACTCGACTGCTGTCTACAAACTACTGAATAAACTTCCTTTATGGCAACTGACGTCACCCAATAGTTGTCCGCCCGGCACGTGTTATCTCGCTGCACTCCGTGTGCCGACTTATTTCTAACCTTGGTCGTCAAACTCCATCTCTGCACCTTCCGATTCAGTGACATCTCCCTGCGTCGTCCAGTGCAAAATACACTTCTTGGCAAAATTCTACTCCGACTAGGATATTATTTGACGCTTCGACAAAATCCTGAAATTCCCACTAGCAATCATAAAATGACTTTTGGTATTATTCCACGCCGAACAAGATTTTATACAATATGTATTGTAAGTTCGATCCCTGTTTTGTGAAGTATAGAAATACTTCTACTTTCATGTGAAGTGTCCCTTCAGTCATGACCCACTACAACTTCTTGTTTCTTATAGCTCTTAATAGGGTTTGTCCTTTATTTTTTTTTCAAACTTTGTTCTTCCATCCATTGCTCAAGCCCGTCGAGTATACTACATGCTGCTTTCACTTGTCTCTCTTTCCCTCTATCTTTGCTCTATCAGATTTCCCAAACCATCCTTCCTCATTACGAGCCCTAGAAAATTCAACTGCCCCTTCCTGATGTTAATTATGTTTTCTTTTTGTTTCCGTTATCTCCAAAACCTAATTTTTTTCTCACATGTTCGACCCATGGTATCCTTACTTATTTCCTTGTCAAATTTTCTCTATTCCGTTTTGTGTCTAGGCATTGTTTTCTGTCTGCTTTGCATCATGTCAAGAAGCTTATTTGTCAGTCATTCGTCTTTTTTACTTCTTTGTCCCTTTTCCTATGGGATTCTCTCATTTGATGATGACACTATAGCCTTAAGAATAGCAGTCAGTTAATTAAATGTCATAGGTGATAAATACTTGGGCGATCATGTACCGAAAGAGATATGACTGACTTGGCAGAAGATTTTCCCGCAGTAGATTGTTATTACTTTTTGAGGTTCTTTCTTATTTGTAGGTGTAGCTACTTTTAGTATTTTTTCTATCAAGGCTTGTTCTGGTGATATACCTTCTTTTGAAATGGAATAACCTTAAACAAATGTTACTACAAATGCTTACGTATTTTTTTAAATTTATTTATTATCATTCCAGCATTTTTTAATCTATTCAAGATTATGTCAGTTTTCTTTTTCATTTGTGGTTCCTATGCACATATCATCTTTGTAATAAATCATATTTTTCATATTTCCTAAAACCTGTTTGATGGCCCTTTGAAATATGTCGCTTTTGGTTTTTTATTCTATGTGGCATAAAGGCTATAGAATCCAATTTGTACTGTTATTCAACCCCATAGCTAGAGGGAGAAGCGACGGATTAATACCTTTCCAAATGGTATTTGCGCGTAAGTGAATGCAACGAATTCAAATGGAATTCAAATGCGGCTTTCCGATTTCTCGTGCCGAACCTAGATCCACCGCATGACAATGTACATCCCAACTCAGTCAGAAACATGCCACAGGAAACAACTGTCAGTTACGAACGTCGAGGATAGGCAATATAGGAACGGAAATGAGAACATGATTTTGAATATCGCTTCTACAAAACACAATGACGAGAAGAGCAAAAGCAGGTCAAAGCTACTAAGATTTAGAATGAGATAATACGGAAAAGTCACCTGCGTATACCGCACTGCAAATAACCCAGTGCGGCAAATAATCAAACAAAAAAAAACTGTTTGGAATACCACATAACCATCGCCAAGAAAAGGAAGTTGAAATGGTATTGAAATATACTTCATAAGAGTTAATAATCTTTCATCTCGCGTCCTCGTAAGTACCAACCCAAGCAAAAGAAGATACAACTAAGTCGACTGGACGATCCATTACAGTGATACATATTGGTACGCAACGGAGACGAGTAGAGGGAGCTGGTCATGTGCCCAGCTGCTAACCGACATTACCCCCGGTCATGGAAGTGATGAGGGTGATGAAGTGGATGAATGAAGAAAAAAATTCTACCGCAATGTTTTCTCTCTATTCATAGTCGAAATTTGTTTATTTTATCTTTCGTTTGTTGTTTTTTTTTTGTTTTTTTTTTTCGATATGACCGCAAAACCGGAAAAAATCTTACAATAGCGACAGAAAGAAAATCAATGACAATAGTTTGAGATTTATCGAAACACAGACGAGATGATAAAAATCATGATGCCATTTTTATATTATTCTTTTTTTTATTTCTTTTGCTTTCAGATAAAGTTTGATTCGGACAATTATTTGTAGCTGTATATAAAGTTTGTCAGTAATATTACTTTTTAAAACTCGAGTTAGGGTTAGTTAGTTAAGTGCCATACGTGAAACACGCTTGGGCGATCATGTCTCGAAAGAGACATGACTGACTGGGCAGAAGATTATCCCACAGTAGGTTGCCATTGCTTTCTGCGGTAGACTGGTTGCCGACCAAGGTTATAGAACCCAATCTGTCCTGTTATTTAACCCATAACTGGAGGGAAGAGACGGATTAATACCTTTCCCAAGAGTATTTGCGCGTAAGTGAACGCAATGAATTCAACTAGAATTCGAACTCGGCTCCCCGATTTCTCGTTCCGAGCCGATATACATACTTAATTTGTAGCTTTTAACAAAATACTTAGTGCCATGTTTAGTATTCCCCACCCTTTAACGATGTGCTAGTCACCTCTGATTTCCGAAAATGGATAGTCTCCTGGGTGGTTACACACCCCAATTCAAAAATTCTCATAGTGTTCTAATTATATAAAATATTGTCGTACTGCTGAAAAAATAACACAAGAGGCAATCTACGTTAAAATATAAATTAAATCAAAGTTGAAGATATAATTATTCACTGAAATGAATATCATAAATTTGTTGCGTAAACATATGTTGTAAACATATGTTATAAATTGTAGGTGAAACACGCCAATACAATAATAGCAAGATATATATATATATATATATATATATATATATATAAAGGAAAAATTACTGAAAAGTTGTAAGTTTAAAAATGTATTTTTTGACAGTATTTATTTATTTCTATTATATATATATATATATATATATATATATATATATTTGATATTTCAAACCGGTCTCGACCTTTGATCAGAAACAAATGATTTTAAAATTTAAACTAGGAACGTTCGTCGTGAGGAGCGTCTTTCGCGAGATGTTTACATCACGTGACGTAGAAAGCGATAGAGTTATTGGATATTTTTAAAAACATAAACCTAACTGTAATAATACTTTTAAATGTTGTTTTAAAGAAAAATTATCAAATATATATATATAATAATAGAAATAAATAAAGACTGTCAAAAAAATACATTTTTAAACTTACAACTTTTCAGTAGTTTTTCCGATACATATTAAGACAGTATACGTGTATTATCATTATGCTATATATATATATATACTCATCCGCAGACAGATCTGTTTCACTGCATCACAACTCATCAGTACGTTTAGACTCCGATTGCTTTTAACTCAGGATTGAAACCCAACCGAACTGGCGTCAGTCGTCAGTCGGCGATTCTAACTCTGAGCTATGGGCGCTCGGTAGAAGAATATATATATATATATATATATATATATATATATATATAGTACACTTGGTATGCAATCCAGGTAAATTCCAATAGAGACGAACTCAAAAAACCTCAATGTTAAATTCATTTATTTAATTTAACAGAGTAATATAATTTATAAATTTATATATATATATATATATATATATATATATATAGTTTACTGCAACACAAGAACCGTTGTGTTTCGGTAGTATCTTATTAGCATCTCGTCAGGCAGTGAAATATTTTTTTTCCGTTAGGAATAATTATATATAGAAACTTAAAAACAAGACATTTTTACCATATCGAGAAAATTAAGGGAGGGGTAATTTTCGGAGAGTTTGTCTCAATAAACCAATAAAAAGTCAGTTCATGATGGATAAAAGGGATTTGATTATAAGGGTAAGGGTGTGGAGAATTGAAATGATTTGAAAACCCAGACGTTTTCAGTGTTAGTGATGAAATAATTGAATGTATACATTAGTAAGTCTGAAAAATTCTCGCGTGTATATTGCTGCCACATATTGTCCGGTACCCTTGCTAATTACTTTGATCTCCTTGATAAAATCCAAAGGAAAATCAGCAATATTATTGGTCCTGATCTGGCAGCTTGGCTTTAGTTTCTTTCTCTTTGTCTTTTCTGTAAATACTTACAAGGTAATTGTTCAGATGAGCTCATCGCTATGGCATCCAGGCTTTTCTAATTTAAGGTCAGTACAAGACTGGCGTCGAAATCTCATCTATTTGAACTGGCTAGATGTAACCGTAAGTTCTATGATGACAGTTTCTTTTCTCGCACTTCTCGTTTGTGGAAATCTCTTCTGACTTATTTCTTTCCGGATAAGATTGTTCTTCAATAATTTAAATTTCAAGGTCAACCGTTACGTAGTTTAAAAAACTTACGTCATGGACGTCCGTACGTAAGAAGAATCTCGTGGGAAGCCGTATTGTTTTATGCTGTCAAATTGACGCAAAATCACGGACACCACGAGATTTGAGGAGGTATAAATATACCTGCTTCTAGCCTGCTTGAGAAGAAGCTCTTTTGCGTAGAAGTTAGTATTCTTGTTCGTCCTCGTGTTTGAGTCTACTGATCTACACTCTCTTTTGGAAGAACTCTTTTGCGTTTCGTATTTGAGACTATTCATTTCCACGTTATCTAATGTCTTCTTGATTAATCTTCTGTTGTCACCCCTCAATAATGCTTCTGTTTTCTAATTCTTTCACATCCAAGAATCACTTGTATCTTAGTGACTTAGCTTCTTTGCTTGGATCAATTTCGATCAATAAAAAAAGTGGGATTTAATAATGACTTTATCGATGGCATTTGATAAGAATCAATTACCGTTCTTGATTTAAGAAAGCGTTCTCCAAGTAGGGATGGAGCTTTTACCAAGGAAAAGCGAACATTAATGTTTCTATCAATGTAAACGTAGAAACCAACGCTAGACAAAGCCTATTGTATTTCACCATTAAAGAAAAAAGTATACTGCGTTACGTTAAAACGTTTCTTTGCTCAAACTGTTTTAAGTTGAAGTGTTCAAAAGCTCCTTCTAGGAAGAGTATTGAAATGGAATTGTTTGACACTTGAGTTCCACCAATACAAAATCAGGAAAGCCACACAAGCCACACAAGCTAGGGTAGTTACAGTCAAAATAATAAAGATGAATAATGAAGCGCATGAAGTGCATGAATCAGGTGTTACGAAGGATTATCAGGATTACGAAGGATTATCAGGATAAGAAGGAGGAATAACGAATAACAATTTAGTTAAGATTATATTATTCAGGGAAAACAGCCACACGGGTATTTGTTGCACAAAGTCACAGTCCTTGGGTAAAAAGATGTGCGGTTGGTGCAGCAGCTTGGAATTAAAAATCGGAGAGTCAAACTGGATTCTTTATTTTCACTTACGCGTAAATAAAGGATGTCCATAAAGTCCGTGTGCACTTCATGATTCATAACTTTATTTGTATTTGTGATAGAAATAATCTGTAAAAATGAGCTTGAACAATTAAACTTGAAAGATAATACAGTATTTCAACAAGATGGAGCTCCTTGTCACTTTGCTCTGCGTGTTAGACAGTTTCTAAATCAGAAATTTCCTAACAAATGGATCAAAAGGGGTGGACCATTTTATTGGCCTCCACGTTCGCCATATTTGACTCCATTAGATTTTTTTTCATGTGAAAACAATTGTGTATGCAACCAAACCTAGTTCATTAGAAGATTTGAAAGCTAAAATAATTAATGTGATTTCAGGCATTATTGTAAATCAGTGAACTGCAAAATTGTAATATTCTTTGTATTGCTAATGATGGAGGACATGTGGAAACTTAAATAAAATTTCAATAAAACATTAAAAATATAGATTTACTTCTTTCTAATGCTTTTTGCAAATTATTTTTATCTCAAATAAAAATAAAGTTAAAATTTTTAAAGTGTGCACCCTGTATTATCGAAAAAAGTATCAATCTGAATTACTCCTAACTGTGGGTTAAATAAGAGGCTTTTTATTTAGAAAAGTAACAAAAGATGTCAATGCAAGAACTCTCTCAGTAGTTGTCTATACTTCTGAGATGAGGTAGTATTTAGAATTTAAATTATTCGGACTATTGACAACAAAAATGACACTAACGATGAGGAAAATAGTCCAAATAATGTAAATTAGGCAAAATCTTCCTCGTTAAGAATTAATTATTTTTACAAATACAAATGTGTCTTAGCATCAAATAACCTAAAATGATTATGGATGAGGTGATGCCAGTAGGTTGTTCGTCTCACGCTGATCTGATTGAACTTCGAATCAAATGACGAGTGCAGATTACGAAATGTCCACACACACCCACTTGGGCAGAATATTGCACAAGGCGTTGACCCTTCCTCTTAATACAATGAAGTAGATGACCACGACACATGAAACTGGATATAATGTTCTTGGAATTAATCCCCAACCACGAATGGTTAAGGCAGTTGCGAAATGAGTGTACATGTCCACACACCCACTCAAGAAAAATATAGTAGAAGGTGGTGTACATGGGGAAAACTGCTCCGTCGCCCGCAGTACTACCATATTCGTACGTGTCAGGTGTCAAAGGTTAGCCCTAGCCCACCCTCTTGATGCAATAGAGTAGGTGTCGCCTAGAGATAACTCCACCCTGAAATTTCATATATAACAACGAATTTTTAGGGAAAATTGCGAAATTACTGTATCTACACACCTATTTTTTTGAAAGAATATATCATAAGATGGATGTGCGTTGTGGTGCAGTAGATATCGACTCGGAACAAAAAATCGGGTAGCTGAGTTCGAATTCCAGTTAAATTCCTTGTATTCACTTACGCGCAAATACCGTATTAATTCGTCTTTTTCCTCCAGTTATGGGCTAAATAGCAGGACAGATTGGGTCCTATAGCCTTGGCTGGCAACCAGTCTACCGCAGAAAGCAATGGCAACCTACTGCGAGATAATCTTCTTCCAGTCAGTCATGTCACTTTCGAGACATGATCGCCCAAGCGTGTATCACGTATGGCACTTAACATAAGATGGTGTTTAATTTTATTTTCTTTAAAAAAATTGTTTACTCTGTACAAGGTTTATTCAGTTCCGCAAAGCCGGGATGCATTGGAAGAATCTGCTCGTGTGGAACTTACATTTTACCAATCGAATACGAAGGAAATGAGAGTAGTTAAGCAACGTCGAGCCTGATAAATACCTAGATGGGTAACCTACATTTTACGATGATGTTCACCCTGTACAAGGCCTGGGTATTACTCGAGTTTGGGTAGTACAGTGTGGAGGTATAGTTTATGGAGAGATGTGGGAAAGACCGTAGACATGAACCGGTTTAGATCATAGTGATCGGAGATGCATCCTTGTTTGACTCTGTTCCACAAAGTAGTGGTTAGTGGGAAGAGGCTTGTGGGTGACGAATTAATTTCCAACGGACATTGTCGTGAACCACCTTTCATTCCTTTCACATTCCATTATTGAGATGCAAGTTCCGCAAGAGCAGCTTCTTCACACAAACTTCTTCTTCGTGGAAGCTACTCCCAGGAGGATTATCCCCCTCCAGTTCAGTCTCAACCTGGTTCAAGTGTCCCCATTAAAAAGTCCCTCTTAATCTGTAACCGTCTACTACAAACCGCTGCTTTGTGCAACCGACTCCTAAGATGATGCTTCCCCGGTCACTAATCTTAACCTGTTCAAGTCTAAGATTAACCGTAATCTTCTCCACATATCCCCATAAAATGTGCCTCTTAATCTGTAACCGTCTACGACGAACCTCTGCTTTGTGCAACCGACTCCCAATATGATGCTTCCCCGACTAGAACAATCTTAACCTGTTCAAGTATGAGATTAACTGTCATCTTCCACACATATCTCAATTAATTGTGCCTCTTACTAAGTAACCCTCAGTTTCGAACCGCTGCTTCGTGGAACTGACTCCCAAGGGGATTCTTCACCGGTAGTTCATGTCTTAGGTTAAACGTTATCTTTTCTACGTATCTGCACTAACTGTGTCTATTACTTTGTTCCCTTCTACCTCGAATGCCTTTCTGTACAGGGTGAGCGTCATTGTCAAAAAACAAAAAGATTTTTATTACACAAAATGTATTGAAGAGTTTCTTGATAAATGTCATTGCGGATAACGCTGAATATATCACACTGATGAACAAGATTTTTGGTGCAGAGAAACAAAACACTAATAGTTTGACGGTGCTGATTCTAAAAATGACATTGTAATGGTTAATTACCGTTTTTCTTCTACTGAAATTGCTCATTTGTTTAAAAAAAGAATGATTAATTTAAAATCTTGGCTGATTGCAACATTTAGTTAATAAAGGTCGTAAAAATCCATCAGTTTTCAAGTAAGCCGAGCAATTTATGTCAGCCACCTGAAACTATTTTTCTAAAAAAAAGTATTTTTGAGTCAAAAATTTTAAAATTTCTAATTTATCACCAAAATTTTAATTAAATGATAAACTTTATCAGTAATATGAGTGTTAGGTAAAATTTCCCGATAATTGGGGTGATGTGAGTGATGAGCAAGTAGAACGATTCCATCAGAATATCAAAAAAAGAGCGCTACTAGGGACGGTGAGACAAACGAAAGATGGCTGACTACTGCCGGTGTATCAAAAGGGACTTGAATAACATTAAACATAACAATCAAGAAAGAAAATTTCTTTAGCATAGTTCTTATCTTCACGACGGTTTTGTATGTGGTGTTTAGTTTATTAAATGACTAGCAGTATAGCCCGGCGTTGCTCGGGTGTAATGAAAGCTTTAAAACTAATCCATGGTCCTGGAGCCGAGAGTCTTTGGATGTTGGCACGAAAGACTAAAAAGCAATAGTTGTTTCCAGTTAAAGCGAAACCGTAGACTGTAAGAAAAATGAATGGATGTAAGTCAAAGTTTGATTTCCTGGTATCGGTAACAAATAAGATTTTTTTCGTTGTAAACTGAATTTTGAAGGCTAAATAAGTCCTCTGAGTAAATGGTATCATGACTGAGACTAAGAACTACAATTATATCTACTTAGAGCCAAACCCGAAGCAAAAACTAAAATAAATGGGCTGAAAAACTGATTTTGTTCAGACCCGGTAGGATATCGGGGTATCAATTTCCAATGTCGGAGTCAAATAAGTCATCCAAGTTATAAACTAACCTAAGTAAGTCCATGAAAACTTATCGTACCCATCGGGAGTAAAATTGAAGTAAATGAGCCATATTGATGGCTGAATATCGGTTTTTGATCAGATTCGATAAAATATCGGGGGTGGGGTATCGATTTCCGATATCGGGGATATTATCGCTTTTCTGCACTACTGTAATAACTGCGACCTTGAAATTTATGAATATTGTTTCTTATGTCTTTGTCTATGAGTGTATCAAATTTGATTAAAATTGAACCACTCCTTCTATAACACGATTTTTTCGATTATCGATATTTATCCGGGGTACATCGACACAAAGCCTAGCTAAGAACACTCGCAGTCGCTTATAGCACAACTGTGTAAATTTTTAAGAAAATCGGTTCAGCCGTTTCGGAGTCTATAGGTAACGGACACACACACACACACACACAAAGTTTCATTTATAAATAAGTTTAGATTTGATGTAAACATTTGTTGGCTTTGGTATATTCAATCCTGTTACTTTTAAAGACTTGGTCTGATTGTGGTGCAGTGAATATAGCCTCGGAACGTGAATTCAGAGAGCCAAGTTGAATTCGCTGCATTCATTTATGCACAAATGCCCTTGTGAAAGGTATCAATCCGTCGCTTCTCCCTCTAGCTATTGGTTAAATAGCAGGATTGATTGGGTTCACATCAGTTTACCGCAAAAAGTAATGGCAACCTACTGCGGAAAAATCCTCTGCCTAATCAGTCATGTCTTTTTTGAGACACGATCGCCCAAGCGTGTATCATCTATGGCACTTAACTGACTGATTCTAAACTGGTTACCACCCAAGTGTCTAAGGCCCTTTGTGTCCTGCTATTTTACACATAGTAGGAAAGTGGATTCATAACTTACCCTAGGGTCTGAAATCAAACAGCCTAAGCACTCAACGAAGTGCCAACGTTTATATGTAGATTACCGCCGGATTTAATAATCAATATAATGCATAGCCAAGCACCAACTTCACTTATAGGAAGAGTTTATAGCCCGTAAGTCATAAACTGGAAATTGAACCCAGCTTTTCAATTTCTAAATCCGAGTCGGTGATTATTATTCCAACATGCTTCCATTTAATTGTTTATGACTTAAGCTAATACACGCTAGTTCGACAACCAAATAGTTGTTCAAATCAAATTTAACCCTTGGAAAGCACAATGACATTTTGGAATTAATAATCGATATTAAGTGACATTCTAATTATATTAACTTTTATGCATTCACCAAACATAGGAGTAACTCTTACTATAGGTGAAGTTGGTGCTTAGCTATGAATTATATTGATTATTAAATTCGGCAGCAATGCTCATATATATATATATGAGCATTGGCACTTCGTTGAGTGCTTAAGCTGATTGAGTTCAGACCATGAGATTCGATTTCAAAGTAAGGTGATAAAGTCGCAAAGAAACAAGGAGCTGCTAAGAAAGTGAAAGACACCGGGAAAAGATCAAGGAGAGAGAAGACATTAAAAAAATTGAATCATGGTGACAGATGACGATTGACGTTGCATTTCTCTTTTTGGAAACATAATAAAGAAACCACCGGTGGTCATATTTTCTTTATTAAGTTTTATCGAGTGCGCAGGCCGATGATCATAAAAAACGAAAAGACAAATAAATAAATAAATAAATAAACAAGATTATCTACTAAAAATAACGTCTGAAGTAATAAAAGTATATATTAATAAATATACATATTATTCCTCACCGACAGCACGACTCAGAGTTTCATGCACAACACACTCTTCAGGTGCTGACTATAGACTGGCCGTTATGTAATTCAAATTTCTGGTTATCACAGTGTTGATAGTTATATACTATACTGAGATTGCATTTTTAATTTAAAAATATACGTTTGATATTCATAATAAATGGTCATTGCATATGTTAAATGAAAAAAATGATTACAGTTGTGAATATTCATTTTATATTATTATTAAGTATCGAAGATTATTTCACTCTAAAAAAACATAATCTATATATCTATATATATATAGTGAAAAGTAGATCCGCAGCTCCAAGGTGTACAGCCTCTCGTCGATGGAATAAATGTAGGTAAAGGAAGTCGGCAAAATGGACCCGTAACTTCGAAAGAAAAATTCGCTCCGATGATAGGGTCAGTAGGGAAGCGAGGAACCAGTGCGGAGCTGTAGCGTTCGCTCCGTTCGCGTTTTGCGGCGGGGGTTTAAAGTGTCGTAGCGCTCCGTTGGTGGTGTCGTAGCGGTCCATCGGCGATATCGTTGCAGACGTGCGAGATCGAGGAGCCTAGTTTGAGTTACTCTCTGCCCGAGGTAAGAGAGTCAAACAAGTCTGATTTAGAGTGGAAAATTTTTTTTCGAGAGACAGACAGACATATGATGATTGACTGACTTGGTTTTACGAATACATTTCGCATACGAAACAAAAGTATGTAACATCAACCCTCGTAATCAGAGAAAAAAAAATGGATATTTTTGCAGGATTATCATAGAAAACTGAAAAGAAAAAACTAAACATAAACTACATGAAAACTGAACGCACTGTCACAAATAAAAAGAAGTGACCAAAATTCCAGCTACAAGACTAGAGTACTTTTTTTTTTTAATCATTTCACCCCGAGCAAGTCGGAAACGCCACTGATGTGCAAGGGGCTACATAAATATAAAAAGATTAATTAGAAAAGAGTGAGGAGTACAAACTAGTTAGAAAGGAACAATAGAAAGCTGAGAAAGCAGGTGCGATGACAGATACATAGGTGGAGAGAAAGGGAAGGTTATACAGGGGTGGGTAGAGAGCTAGAGTCCAGTGGTTAGTAGATGAGTATTGACTTTGCATTTGAATTTCTGGAGGTTGTAGCCGTCAGGAAAGCAAGAATACGGGAGCGAGTTCCACAGTCGGGAAGTGCGAGAGAAGAAGCTGCAGGAGTAGAATTGCAAAAGCAAGTGCAGAAATTTAATTACCTTAAAAGCGTTCTGACAGAGGACGGAAAATTCGACCTTGAGATTCGAAGGCTCATCGGCATGGACAAGGACGCGTTACTAAAGCTAAGCAGAGTATTCAAAGACAGGAAGATTTCGGAGTAAAAAAAGAAAATTTTACTGGACTGTTATGTGATATCTGTTCTCCTATATGTCAGCGAATGCTGGACAATCTCATCAAAATCAAAGAAAGACTTGAAGCAACCAAAATATGGTTCTACAGAAGGATGCTATGGATACCATCGAGCGGACAAATGAGCAACGACGAGGTTTTTGAAGAGGATGCAAACGAAAAGGAAACTTATACTTAACATCAGAAAGAGACTGTTGAAGTCTTATTTTATGTGCCGTGCCTCTTCAGGACGTTCATGACCAGGGCTCTACCTCTCCTTTTGTGGCTGTTAGCATATTTTGTATCTTTTTGGTATATCTTTTAATTACTGCGCTGTCAATAATTTACACAAGTTCGTTAGATAGGTTAGTTTAAGCGTTGTTTTCACTTGTGCCTATGTCGTGTGATTTTCAAAGCCCTAATTCCTCAATATTTGTCTAATTACGTCAAAAATGGAGTATTACTTCCATATCTGGGCTGGAGCTGCTCAATATTCACTTCGTGGCTTTCAAAATCTTTTACGCTACCTTTCAATTGACACAGGCTATTTTCCACCCTACAACTCATTTCTTCGCAGACAAAACATGGCAAGCTTCTCGATACTCTACCACTATTTCCAATGAGCTCCATTCTTATATTTCAACAGTTCAGAATCTTATGGCTAGATATACCATTCTACGTTCATGATTGGAAACATCCTCATATCTTCCATATTCCATTTGGAAGAAGAAAATTTTATTCAGAGAACCTTTTCGAAAAAAGAAAGCTAAAGCTAATTTATGGGAGAGACTCCCGTATGGATGTTTCCCTGAGTATTAAATCCATAACCTTTTCAAATTAGGGAAGTTTCATAACCTATCCCACATATTTTTATAATTTTCATTTCCTGCCATCATCTCCGATATAACCACGTTCAGAAACATTCTTGACTGACTCTTGAGCCTTGTATTCAGTTTTCTTTATTTCATTTGAATCGTTTCCAGATTTATATCTACCAAAACATTAAAAAATATCTCCTCTGCGTTTGACCACTGTTTTGATGGGATATGGATTAACCTTATATTTTGGTTCCCTTAGTCAGTTAAGTCCCATACGTGACACGCTCTTGGGCGATCATGTCTCTTTATTTAGATATGATTGACTAGGCAGAACATTTTCTCACAGTAGGTGTCTATTACATTCTACAGTAAACTGGTTGCCAACCAAGACTATTGAACTCAATCTGTCCTGCTATTTAACCCATAGCTGGAGGGAGAAGAGTCGGATCAATATCTTTCCCAAGGGTATTTGCGCGTAAGTGAATGCAACGCATTCAACTGAAATTCGAACTCGGCTCTCCGATTTCAAGTTCCGAGCTGATATATACTATAACCCATCAGTATCATATCTAAAAAAATAATTTCATACTTAATTCCATATTAATTGGGACAACCAACCCAGTTTTCATTCTTCATACCAGGTTGGGAAATCTTTTCCAATGGAGGGTTGCATCATTACTGGCCATGAGCAGAGCCGGTTTTAAACTTATTTGGCAAAATTTATCAAATTGGGCCTCGCACCTTAAGGAGTCCCATGCTTATAGCGACAGAGTTACCATGTGTAGCTTTTTTATTCTGAGAGTAATAGACCACTACTGAAAACGTGAAATGAATTCTTATTCTTCACTAATATTTCTCAGATAAAAATTCTTATTCCTCAATAATATTTCTCAAGGAGAAATTTTTATTCCTCACAAATATTCCTCAGAAAGAAATTCGTATTCCTCACAAATATTCTTTAGACATAAATTACAAATATTTCGATAGAAATTCTTATTCCTCACAAATAGATAGATAGATAGATAGATAGATAGATAGATAGATAGATAGATTGAAAAAGAAAGAAAAAGAAGCCCAGATATACATAAACAAGTAGATAGGTAGCTAGAGAGAGAGAGAGAGAGAGAGAGAAAGAGAGAAAGAGAGAGAGAAACGGATTGAGAAAGAAATAAATCCATATATATGTAGAGAGAGAGAAAAGGAGAGAAAGAAAAACAATCTGAGAAAAAAGAAAGAAAGAAAGAAATAGCATTTTAATCAGCATTTTATGATGATTCAATTTATGAAGCCGTTCCTTTAATCACGCTTAAATATTTACACAATCTTTGCCTTAGTTTATGTTGGCAAACTACAATTGTTTTGAACACCAAACCGGCCTCAATTCAAAGAGAAAAACATTACCAATAACGACGCCCACCGACCAACAAATGGTATCCAAAAATTATTTTCGAGAGAACGCCTAAAATAAGTGAAGAGAATGTTGATTAAAACCAATTATTTAAGGATAATTTAAAATAGTTTCTTTCTATCTGTTTATTTCAGGCAGCTTTTTTTAATATCTATCTGTATATCTATATCTATATATTATTAAGTATATTCGGTTCTCGGAAATGACTTCCCACACATACTGCAAACAGATTACAGCATTGCTTTATGATTTTATTGAACAATGAATTCAAGAATTTCTATTGTCAAGAATATTGCAACACACAGATGGCCTGTTCAGATTGATCTCGAATAGCAAAAATTTTTAAAATACTGCGATTGCTTTGCTGGAATCTGAAAGCAAAATTAAATCCTTGTGTGTAAAACTATTAAAGAACTGCCGGTCACGATAGAAGATATAAAAATTAATTCTAAAAATGATATGTTTATTTAAAAACTTATGAATGATGTTCAGTCAACAAGGTGTAAAACTAAAATTAACCCTGGTAGCAATAATACTTTTTTTATAATCATATCGCCCCAAACAAGGCATTTTACTGCCACTGATTTGCGGGTGGTTACATACAACCGTATTTTCTATTTGTGATGGAGTACCTGTGTAAGCGGAAAGTCTTATAATTGCATTATCACTACAAAAACAATTTTGATACAATTCCACGTAGGGCATCCGGGAAAAGTGAGGATGAAGTACCTGATCAAAAGCAATGATTATTGTCCAAAGTTGAACAAAAATATTCAAAATACAGCTGAAAATTGTAATGGTTGTAATTCAGCATCAAAATCACCACCTATAAATTATCAGGCCGAGTACTGATAAACCGTTGGCAAGTCTACATCTGGATTTTGCTGGACCACAAAATAGTTCATACTATTTAATTGTGGTTGACAGTTTTGCAAAATGGTCAGAGATATTTAAGTGTAAATAACCAACTACAGCATTAACGATTAAATTCTTGCACAAACGTTTGCAAGTTCTGGAGTAACTGACAATGAGATATCCGATAATTAAAATTAGTTTACTTCTAAAGAGTTTAAAATTTTTTTGCAATAACTTTGCGGTTGCACACTTGACAACACCGATTTATCATCCGAGATCGAATGGCTAAGCTGAAGGCATTAAAAAGGCAAAGACTTGGAATCTAAAGAAACGGCACAAGAATATTTTAGTGTATAGCGAATGGGGTCAAATGCAAAAATCACCGCGAAAATGTCAACTGCAGTGCTCATAATGGCTAGAAAAAAGTGAGATGTATGTTCGACAAATTACTTTCTGGGCAAAAAATGAAAATTCGAAAATTGAAAACGACCAAATCATATAAGATTGGCCAAAATGTTGTTTTTTTTTTCAAACGCTATACGACCGGAAAAAAACTGGCAGAAAGGAAAAATTATTTAACGTCTTGGTAGTATGATGCATATTGTCGAAGCTGGTCTACTTCGACATAGAAAAGCTATAAATCAATTGAAGCCTACATATGCAGAGAACAAGCAACCAGTACAGTTTAATTTACCGATGGACATACATTACGATACTTTTTAAAAATCATCTTCTTCTATGTGTCTTGTCCTTTCAGGACGTGGGCAATCATGACTTTCCACGTCTCCCTGACCCTGGTGGCTCTTAACACGCTTTATCCTTTAACCCCAACCTCTGTCCTCCCATTCACCTGTTCAGGCCAGTCAAGTACGTTACACGCTGTTTTTCCTGTCTCTCCTTCCTTCTACGAGAGTGAGAAGGGAGCTTTATAGCCTGACTACATAACTACGTCTGTTCAAGCGACACTATCTTCCTTACTTGTGCTATCTTCACACCCAATGCAACCAAGACATAACACATTATATATGTATACTAGCAGTATAACCCGGCGTTGCTCGGGTGTATTGAAAGCTTTAAAACTAATCCATGGTCCTGGAGCTCACACTCTTTGGACGTTGGCACGAAAGACTAAAAAGCAATAGTGAAACCGTAGACTGAAAGAAAAATGAATGGATGTAAGTCAAATTTTCATTTATTTGTATCGATATCAAATAAGTTTTTTTCGTCGTAAACTGAACTTTGAAGGTTAAATAAGTCCTCTGAGTAAATGGTATCATGACTGAGACTAAGAACTACAATTATACCTACTTAGAGCCAAATCCGAAGCAAAAACTAAAATTAAAGGGCTGAAAAAAATACAGACATACAGGCAGACACACACACACAAATATCTTGCCTTTAATATATATATATATATATATATATATATATATATATATATATATATATATATATATATATTATCAATTTTCTGCACTATTATAAGAACTGCAACCTTGAAACTTCTGAATATCATTTCTTATGTCTTTGTCTCTGAGTGTATCAAATTTGATTAAAATCGGACCACTCCTTCTATTACCCGATTTTTTCGATTATCGATTTTCGATATTTATCAGGGGTATCTCGACACAAAGCCTAGCTAAGAACACTCGCAGATACTTATAGTACAACTATGTAAATTTTCAAGAAAATCATTTCAGCCGTTTTGGAGTCTATAGGTAACGGATACACACACACACACACAGATACACACACACAGACACAGACAGATTTCCATTTATAAATAAGTTTAGATTAGATATTAGATATATATGTCTTTCAATCACGGTATCTTCATCGTCTATTAATCTATCTATTGAATTCGGAACGACACAAATTATACTAACAGTTGTGCGAAGGCTCGTGAAACAGGATTAACGGACGGAAATCAAACGCAAAGTAAAAATACCAAACGCTCTTTCTCCTTTTTCTCCACGTCGCTTTCTCTGATGAAGCTTTAATAAAATTGGGATATGCTAGATTGAAAAGTGCTTTCTATATGTAATCTCATCATTCTGTTCGATATTGAACCATACTTAATCTGCATTTGATCCCAAGTCATCTCTCCACCTATCACAGTCTCTTCATATTCTACCAATAAATCTATCTATCTATCTATCTATCTATCTATCTATCTATCTATCTATCTCAAATATATATTTATCTTGGTTTCTTCCTTATCTATCTATCTATCTATCTATCTATCTATCTATCTATCTATCTATCTATCTCAAATATATATTTATCTTGGTTTCTTCCTTATCTATCTATCTATCTATCTATCTAAAATATATATTTATCTTGGTTTCTTCCTTATCTATCTATCTATCTATCTATCTATCTATCTATCTATCTATCTATCTCAGTCAGTTCATTATCTATCTATCTATCTATCTATCTATCTATCTATCTATCTATCTATCTATCTATCTATCTATCTATCTCAGTTTGTCCATTATCTATCTATCTATCTATCTATCTATCTATCTATCTATCTCAAATATATATTTATCTTGGTTTCTTCATTATTTATCTATCTATCTATCTATCTATCTATCTATCTATCTATCTATCTATCTATCTATCTCAAATATATATTTATCTTGGTTTCTTCCTTATCTATCTATCTATCTATCTATCTATCTATCTATCTATCTATCTATCTCAAATATATATTTATCTTGGTTTCTTCATTATCTATCTATCTATCTATCTATCTATTTTGGTTTCTTCATTATCTATCTATCTATCTATCTATCTATCTATCTATCTCAAATATATATTTATCTTGGTTTCTTCATTATCTATCTATCTATTTATCTATCTATCTATATATATATATATATATCACAAATATATATTTATCTTGGTTTTTTCATTATCTATCTATCTATCTATCTATCTATCTATCTATCTCAAATATATATTTATCTTGGTTTCTTCATTATCTATCTATCTATCTATCTATCTCAAATATATATTTATCTTGGTTTCTTCATTATCTATCTATCTATCTATCTATCTATCTATCTATCTCAAATATATATTTATCTTGGTTTCTTCATTATCTATCTATCTATCTATCTATCTATATATCTATCTATCTATCTATCTCAAATATATATTTATCTTGGTTTCTTCATTATCTATCTATCTATCTATCTATCTATCTATCTATCTATCTATCTCAAATATATATTTATCTTGGTTTCTTCATTATCTATCTATCTATCTATCTATCTCAAATATATATTTATCTTGGTTTCTTCATTATCTATCTATCTATCTATCTATCTATCTATCTATCTATCTATCTATCTATCTATCTAAATATATATTTATCTTGGTTTCTTCATTATCTATCTATCTATCTATCTATCTATCTATCTCAAATATATATTTATCTTGGTTTCTTCATTATCTATCTATCTATCTATTTATCTATCTATCTATCTATCTCAAATATATATTGATCTTGGTTTCTTCATTATCTATCTATCTATCTAGCTAGCTAGCTCGCTATTTTAGTCTATCTATCTATCCGCCTATCTATGGGTGAGGAGTTTGAATATATGAATTAAAATCAGACAATACGAATAGAATAGGTAAAGAACATTTTGGAAAAGTGTCTTTAGTCTAACGTTTCACTTTATTAAACTTCTTCAGAGACCTTTTCATGATACAATGATTTAACATTAAAAAAAAAATTAAAAACCAAAGAGACAGTATGTTGATTGAATTTTGATTTCATTGGTTAGATACGTGTCACATGTAATAAAGCAATAGGTGATCATGTTTAAATGTAGGAAAACCTATGCCTGTTTATAAGTGTATGTGTGTGTGTGTCATGTGTAATAAAACCAATAGAAGTTTATTTTATATGTATGTACAAATGTCTGCTTAAATGCATGTGTGTGAAAGCAAGCATGCGTAAAGTGTATAGGAACTATAAGCGAATTATTACATTATGTGTATGAGATGAATCATAGATATATGGTGCGATGGGTAAATTGTCACCATTTTATATTTAAAATTTTTGCGCATTAGCGTTGTTTCTTTTTAGGGGGGGGGTTAGTTGCACAGTATAGTAGGGTCATTTGGGCACCGTCTGTGAGAAAAGAGCACTATGACACAATTCACTCAACCAGTAGTTTGGAAATGGCATGCTGTATTGCTTGACATTAATGCCGGAACTTCCAGTAGGAATATTTCAGAGTGTTTTGGTGACAATCTTAAGACAGTTCAGAAGATTCAGAAAGGGCTGGATGCTTCTAATGGCGATTATAAGGCTGGAGAACCCAATCATGGCTGTCAGACAGTTTCTGCGACCACATCATAGTCTACATCTGACCAGCTTTCTCCCAAGATCACGAGCTCCTTGATTCACTAACTTAAACAATGATAACGTTCAAAAACTTTGGAAGGTATTGCAAAGATTCTGATTAAACTCAATGGCAATTTTTAAAAATAAATTTACTTATTAGGATTTCAAGTTAATGTGTCATTTTGGTAAATATGTATGTTAAAATGAGATGTCAGTGTTATTTTTATTTCAACGGAATTGCAATGTCATCAGCAAAAAGAGCAACCCAAAATGACAAATACAGGTTTGGGATACTAGAATAAAACAAGTGCAAAAATTTAAATACCTAGGAAGTATTCTAACAGGAGATGGAAAGTGCGGCACAGAGATCCGAAGGCGAATTGGCATGGCAAAGACACGTTCCAGAAGCTGAGTAAAGTACTAAGACACAGGAAAATTTCACTAGAAACAAAGAAAAAAGTGCTGGATTGCTATGTGCTGTCAATTCTTCAACAGGACAGTGAATGAAGGACAATATCATCGAATATGAAGGGAAAACTTGAAGCAGTTGAAATGCGGTTCTACAGAAGGATGCCCTGGATATCATGGGCCGAGCATGTGAGCAATGATGAAGTGTTGCAAAGAATGGCAACGAAAGAAAAATTAATATTGAGCATCAGAAAGAGACAACTAAAGTTCCTGGGACATGCAACGAGGAAGGAGGGCTTGGAGAACCTGATACTGACAGGCCAGATAGAGAGAAAAAGGGACAGAGGAAGGCAGCGGATAACATATTTTGAGGACCTGAGCAGGTGGATGACAAAACGAGAGTTGCGTGATGTAACAGAAGAAAACGTACTAAGAGCCACCAGGGATAGGAGACGTGGAAAGCCATGATCGCCTACGTCCTGACAGTGCATATAGAAGAAGAAGAATTTAGACGACAATCTATCTATCTATCTATCTATCTATCTATCTATCTATCTATCTATCTTTAGACATTACGTTGCTTACCTTTCGTATACGAAAATAAAGTTAAAATAAAATAAATTATCTCTTCTCACTGTGTTATTTTTATCATTAATATAGACAAATTAGAAGGTAGTCTCAAATTTTGGTTAATGACTATATATATATATTTCTTAGAAAGACATAGCCATGTAGGTAATATTAGAGAGATTTTAGTCAACAATACTATAATACCCACTCATACACAAAGTAAAAACAACCTTCAGATATTGTAGGCCATCTACATTAAATCAAAACAACCCACACTTAATAAAACCAGGTTTAAATCTGGTCATAAATATATGGTTCTGTTATCAATTTCGAGCTCTCACGCGGTGTGACGTTATAGAATCGCATGACAAATTTACGTACTGCGTTTGCTATTTGGTAACTGTTATCGTTGCTAAGTAAAGTTTTATATCAACACAAGATAAAATCATCGTTCATGGCGGATGTTTTTCTGTTAACGTCCTTGTAACCTCTCTGAAGAAGGGTCATGTGAGCCGAAAGCTTAAAACCAACATAATAAAAAATGTCCATCATTTTTGTCTTTCTATATTTTTGTCTTTATTTTCACCTGAAATTAGAGCCAAAATACGATGTTCAGAACGGCTCATGATTAAACATAACAGACATTCATTGTCTCTTATATTTAACAGTATATGTTTAGAAAATATCTGCTGCCTCGATACACTATATATATATATATATATATATATATAATATTAACTATAGCAACAACAATACCAACAGTAAGAGAACTAACCCTACCTTAAATTTTGGTTAATTTTATTAATACTTAATAAAATCACGTTTAAATCTGGTCATTACATTACATTGCATTTAAATATATGGTTCTGTTATCAATTTCGAGCTCTCACGTGGTGTGACGTTATAGAACCGCATGACAAATTTACGTACTGCGTTTGCTATTTGGTAACTGTTATCGTTGCTAAGTAAAGTTTTATATCAGCACAAGATAAAATCATTGTTCATGGTGGATGTTTTTCTGTTAACTGGAATTAATCAAGCTATAATTTAAATCGTCTTGTATAACCCACCGAGAACAAACTCGGAGAGAAAATAAGGGGAAGCAAAAAAAGAAACAAACGAAGTACTTGAACAAAAGTCAAGCCAATTTCCCTGACGAGCCCTTAGGCGAGACCGTGGTCGGTTGTTGGCTCTTGCTTAGATTTTCTGTCTTATATATATATATATATATATATATATATATATATATGTGTGTGTATGTATGTATGTATGTATGTATGTATGTATGTATGTATGTATATATATTAATAGAAAGATATTTTGGCAAACATGTTTTTGTTGTATATCGAGAAAGAGCGTTAAAAATATTAATGTGGACAAATTTGTCAATTAACTTAGCAGAGTTATGCTGACTTTGAAGTTTCGTGAAGGCACCATTGTAATGTCCCCTCTCCTTATTTTCTTCAATCTGCTGTTATGTCCCGGTCTCATTTTTATTTATATTGAGCTTGGTGTATTTTAATATTTTCGTGTAATGTTGGTAAATATATGTTTTGTGATGTCAGTGTTAATTTCATTTTTGCCTAATTTAGACGGGTATTTTATCCATCGCAATCGTTATATATCCAGGGTATCCATAAAGCTAGTATGCACTTCTGAAAATTTATAACTTTATTAGTATTTGCGATAGAAATAATTTGGAAAAAGTTTTAGAAAGAAGTAAATCTATATTTTTTGAGTTTTTATTGAACTTTTATTTAAGTTTCCATATGTCCTCCATCATCAGCAATATACAGGGTAATACGATTTTGCAGTTCACGGAAAACATTTGCCAAGTGATTTACAGTAATGCCTGAAATCACATTAGTTATTTCAGCTTTCAAATCTCCTAATGAACTAAGTTTGGTTGCATACACAAATTTTTTCACTTGTCCCCATAAAGAATCTAATGGAATCAAATCTGGCGAACGTGAAGGCCAATAAAATGGTCCACACCTTCCGATCGAACTGTTAGGAAATTCCTGATTTAGAAACTAACACACAGAGCAAAGTGACAAGGAGCTCCATCTTGTTGAAACACTTTATTATCTTTCAAGCTAAATTGTTCAAGCTCATTTTTTACAGATTAGTTTTTATAACAAATACAAATAAATTTATGTTTTTTAAGTGCATACAGATTTTATGGACACCTTGTATATATATATATATATATATAAGCTCTCACACCCTGATTGAGCACTCTGGAAGAATGGTAGACTTTGAAAAACAGTAGCTACTCTGGCGTGTACGCATCGCTCATTCAGTAAAATAAATTAGAGCACTCTGGCTATTGGCCGCGTATAATGATAATATATGCGCTAAAAGGTCTGCCTTCTTCCACCGAACGCCCATAGCCCAGAGGTAGAATCGCCGACTGACGCCAATTCGGTCGGGTTTCAATCCTGGGTTAAACAGCCATCGGAGTCTTACCGTACTGATGAGCTATGATACAGCGAAACAGATCTGTCTGCGGATGACAATATATATATATATATATATATATATATATATATATATATGTGTGTGTGTGTGTGTGTGTGTGTGTGTGTGTGTGTGTGCGCGCGCTCGCGCGTGTGTGTATGCGCGTTATTTGAAGATTAATGTGCCTGTATTATACACACACATATATCATGTACAAGTGCGTGACAGTTTCGCGTAGATTGTGTGCGCGCACTTCGTGCCCGCCTGCAACTTTTCTTTCTTTGGGTGTCGAATTTTCGCTCAAAAACCTGAGCAACATTGGGATGGAGGGAGGGGGACCAGACTTGTTGAGTCTGTCGGCTCGAAATAGACTATTAGGAAGAAGATCGATATGTATCGTCGTCATTAAGTTTCTGTTTCAGTCAGGTTTTAGGAAACATTCATATTACAATATCTCTTATCTATCTACTTCCATATTTTCCCGTTTTCTCTCATTTTAATGCCTGTTTTATCTATCGATTATAATCTTTTCATCGATCCATCTATCTATCTACGAGAGTCGTTTTATACCTATCCATCAATCTCTATCTCTCTAAGAAAATGATTTTATATCTATCTATCTATCTATCTATCTATCTATCTATCTATCTATCTATCTATCGATCGATCGATCGATCGATCTGTTTGCGCCATCTCTGTTTGTATGTAACTATGTTGCTATCTATCGATTTCTATCGTTCTATCTCTTAATGTATCTGTATATAATAGTCTCTTAATAGCTCTCTATCTATCACTCTATCTTCCAATCTTTTTCACTGATACTTCATATCTATCTATATGTCTATCTAGATAGCTATTTATTTCAGGCTGTTTTTATCTCTCTTTCTCATTATTTTTTCACTTTTGAATAATATATATACACACACAGATATAATCTTCGTCATCCACATGAAAGCCTGTTTCGCTATTTTTAGACATTCATTTGGTTCTGACCGTGATCGTCGCTCAAATCATTTGGTGTCAGTCGGAGTCGCTAACCCCTAAGCCATAGGCTCATGGAATCAAAGAAGGAAAATGTTTTGCGTGTTATATATAAGCGGTGTATACACACGCCAGTCACCGAAAGAACTCGATTCATTTCTGAAGAGTTACGCATAATCGCAGAAGTGGTAATCGTTTTTATTTAAATTTTCCTCGACATCAGTAGAACATCTAGGTAAGATTGGTAAATGATCCGAGAGGATCCTAGTAATATTGTTTAAATATTAAAACTGATCCAACAGAGAGCTCAATGTAAATTTAGTTTACAGAACAGATATTAATTTATTTATATGTAAATTCAGATCACATTTAGTGGGGATAGCTATTTCAACATGTCAGTTCGTGACATGCATTGTCGACTCTAGTCAACCAAAGAATGAAGGAACATTCTTTTGCCGAAAGCAAGTGTTAGTAAGGGAAAGTAGTGAGGAATGTTGGTTACTGTTGGGTTACGCCGAGGAGATCGTAGTAGTAAATTCTCTTTTGATAGTGGAAGGCAGGTGGTTTGACCATTAGGTTAATGGTGGTAGGTAGGAGGGAAAGGGCTACGGATTCACCAATTTTAAATCTAGTCTATCGAAGACTCTGAAATTTATTATGAATAAATGAAAAAAGGAGATAATTAGTGAAATTTAAATTTTCTCCGGTGACAATACATACTAATAAATTCATTACGTTTATTCATAAGTACATTCTTTATTGAAACTTAAAATCCTATTTTTTGCTATTAAACATAGATTATATTTATCACCTAAACTATTAGGATATGTGGATTTAGGCCTTCTTTCTACAATTCCAATTATTTTCGAGAGAGGGCTGTCTGATACCTTAAATTAGGGTTACATATTAGATATAGAACATGGGATTATACCCTCCTGTGATTGCAGATCCAGAGAAAACTGTCCGGTTGAAGTTAAATGTACATCTACAAATGTGATCTATCAAGCGACCATCTCCCCTAAAAGAAAAAGGAAAAATATTACGTGTGCATCAGAATTTCGGCGGGAATTTGGAAACAAAGATTTTATACGCACAGGCACTATTTTACTAACCCTAATTAGCTATACCCCTAAATGTGATCTGAATCTATATATATATATATATATATATATATATATATATATATATATATATCAGAGTGAATAAAGAACGAAAAAAAATTTTTTACAACGTCCAAAACATTAATTTAAAACAGTGCTCGATATATAATATATAGTGATGTGAATATTTATTATCAATTATATTTTAGAACATGTACATAATTTCTATATCTAACGTACATCTATTTCTATATATAATGACTGATTGAGGCATTGAGGCTTCAGTGCTGAAACGAACGTACCTTCGTAGCGATTATATATAGAAATTATGTACATGTTCTAAAATATAATTTATATATATATATATATATATATATATATAGGAAAGAATATTAAAAAGTTTTGAATTTAAAAATGTATTTTTGGACAGTATTTGTTTATTTTTATTATTCTATTTTATATTTCAGACCGCCCTCGGTCCTTCATCAGAAACAAGTGATTTTTAAATTTGAATTAGAAACGTGAGACAAAGTGGTAAACCGTATAATTCACCCGTTTCTCCACTGTCTGTCGGCACTAACTTCTTCAGATCGGAATGAAAGTAAGTTTTATTTCAAAGGACTGAGATGATAAATCTCAAGTGCGAAAGCTATTACACAGAGAGGCACATTAAGAAAGATTTTGAACGATAATTACTGTGTGTAAGCTAAAACTCACACAAAAAGCAACCGCAACTCTTCTTTTTTATGTTCAAGATGAGTGTTACATAAAGGGCAAACTTTAACAAATAATAAAAAGGGAAAACGTTAGTTAGGGCTGCATGGGATAGGAAGGACATCTCAATGTGGTGTAATGGTTAGCAAGATTGTCTCGGTAGAACCTATTACAACTGAGTAGTGAGTTCGATCCCCACTGGGTACCCCATATTTTGGGCCTTGTGCCACATCTAAGTGAGGCTTAGAAAATCATCATATGATAAGATGTGACAATTCATCATCGAGCGCTTTCACATAAGTACCACGCATGTATAATATAAAATAATATATATAACAAATTGCATATATATATATATATATATTGATATTTATAATTATATAACATACACTTTTCACACACACGCATACACACACACATACATATATATCAGTAAGTTACATTTTATCTTAGGCTGTTTTATGCATCTATATATATATATATATATATATATATATATGAGTGTGTGTGTGTGTGTGTGTGTGTGTGTGTGTAACACTATTTCTGTTAGAGAAGAAAAAGAAACGAAGTTATTTGTATAGAACGATTGATATATCGAAAAGAAGAAAATATAATAATTGAAATTTTTTCTTCATTAGCTAAAGGCTAGGTGAAGGATATTTTGAAAAGATCACCCAAGAAAATGAAATGAATAAAATTACGGTCATTGAAAAGAAACAAACTCTTAAGAGAAATCTTTTTACGACTTTTGGATACTGGCACAAAATTCGGTCAGAAAGTTAAAAATTCTGTATAGTTTCTTGTCACCAAATTTAGGATATCCGTTATCAAGCGTTACCCACTCTGTTATTGTGAAAATTTAACTGCTATTGATAAAATGACAGCTGACTATAGTCTAATTTAAAACAGAATCCTGCCCTTGAAAAGGAAATTGAAAGAATTTTGTAACGCTTAAAGACAGGCCTCCCTGGTCGGAAAGAGGAGCTGGATTCTCAGAAATAAAGTTTCTTTATTTTTAAGAAATTTTGCGACGCTGATAATTAAAAAAAAGAGTTGTTGTTTTTTTTGTTGGTTTTTTTTTTACCAAAGCTATATAATTTCTTGCGACGATTAAATACAAATCGAGAAGGATTATATATTTAAAATTGTCTTAATGCAAAGAATTGCCCCCTTTGTAAGTTGTTGGCAAAAGGATTTGAATGAAAAATCTCAGGTGCAAAAACGACTTCACACAAAGATACGATAAAAAGAATTTTGAACAGAAATTAAAATTTGGCCTTTTGGGCTGGACCACGCTTCTCGGGCAGTAAGTAGTAGGAGGTACGCACAAGAGATGTAGATTTCGGGAAAGTAGGAGAAACGTTCCACGCCCTTCGGGCAGTAACTAAAAGGCACTCACACAGGAGAGAAGGAGACGAGGTTGATCAGGTGACCAAAAGGATGAACCCTGATTAGTCATTTGGAAATGCTAGTGTCAGACACGCACACGCCGAACGCGAGGCTCAATATAGCAAGTCAGTGGATATTCAGACACACGAATTTAGTTTAGTTAGAGATTGGAGTTAGACTGTTACTGATCGAGTTACTACGACAGACGTGTTGTCACGTGACAGTCAACTCTGAAGAACCCCCGATTTTAGTTTGGTGTTAAATCAACCAAGTTAAATTGTTACATCCTATAGAAGCCGTGTGTTGGAAATATATTTGTCTGCATGCAAAAGTGATGAACTCAAACCAAATACTGTACCAAATATAACGTGTATATATATATTTTTCCGTGTTGCTTAAACTTACATCAATTCAACACGGCTGTCCGTTAATTTTAAGTTACAATTTTCTTTTCTTTTTTTGCGAACCCAGACGATGTCAATTTTTTCTTTTCTTGTTTATTTGATTTTATTTTATTTTATCTATTTTTTTTTTTTTTTTTTTTGCAAATCTATTTAAAAAGGAAAATTAGACTGATTTTTCTCCAGTTTCTGAAAGGATTTTTCTATTGCTGAGGTGATGTGTTATCCCCCGTGGGGATTTTCATATCGAAATGATCATCCAACATTATTGAATTAATCCTTTTTTAATTTATATTTGCTCTGTAATATTTTATTACTTGGAGCTCTCTTCCTGTATCATTTTTTAATATTAAAATAAAATGTTTAATATTAATTAGGATCGGGTTTTTAGAAGTTACCTTCCTGCTTTTTCCGCTTGGATTAAAGTATCTGAATTAATATATATATATATATATATATATATATATATATTTCTTATGACTGCTCCCAGCTCTATCTGGGTCGTCGATGCAGCGACTTCCGCGATTTTCAACCCACACCAGCTTTGTGATCAATCAAACACAACGTATGACAAAACCGAGTTTGGATCGACTATCCATCATCCGCAGAAAATTGAACGTCGAAGTGAAGGACACAGAAGTTGATTCACACACACACACACGCACACACACACACACACACACACACACACACACACACACACATACATACATACATACATATATATATATATATATATATATATATATATATATATTGGTCAATCCATCTATCGATCGATGCATCGATCGTTTCATTTATGCCATTATACATATACAACTCAGATCATTACCTATCTAAATTCATATCTATCTCTCTGTATGTAGAAATATAAATAAATATATCACTCAGTTTACGTTTTATATGTCAGGGAGAAAGTGTATTATCTACATGTGCATCTTACATAATGTAGGTATAATATGCCAACAGAGAGTTTTAAAAACACATAATAATAACAATTGCATATTATTAAAACTTCAGAAAACAATGTAGCGTGATGAGAAAAATGTTATATATATATATATATATATATATATATATATATATGACATCCAGGTAAATTCCAAAAGAGACGAACTCAAGAGAACTCAATGTTAAATTCATTTATTTAATTTAACAGTGTAATATAATTTATAAAAGATTTTAGATTATTACTATGGATAATACATATTTGACCGCGTCCTGATGTTATTACCGCGGCTCGTCAGACCCAAATGGTACAACCGTAGCTAATCAAAATATCACCCACTAAAAATTTCTTTTCTTTTATTTAATTTTACATAAACGCTCACATGTCCATATTAGAACAGACATTTGTAACGGTTATTGACGAAAATTTTTCGCTCATTCGAAAAAGAACCGCAAAGAAAGAGGAAAGCGAGGATAAAGAAAAGATAGACGATTGATAAATGCAAAGAAGATAAAAAAGTTGAGAAAGAAAAAAGGAGAAACAGAAAAAAAAACAGAATGGAAAGCAAGAAGAGAAAAAGAAAGGACAAAGAGATACAATAACAGTAAATACCGTATCACGAGAAATAAATGTTGACACCATTTCTTCTAAAAGCGTTTCAAAACTCCCTAACTGTTTTCATAGAAAAACCTGGAAAAATTTAAATATGAAATTTAATTCCAAATATACCGGGATATATTTACGGTACAAAAATCTTTTGCATCATAATTTTAATACAATTTGTAAAAAATAACTACTATTACTATTAATTTAAAAATTAATGCTAATTTAAAAATATTTTTAAAATAATTAAAAATACCAAAATTAAAAATATGATTATAGAAACAGGAAAAAAATTTATATACTTTATAAATGTATACATGTTTTATTTATTTTTTTTTAATCATATCACCCCAAGCAAGGCGGTAACGCCACTGATGTGCAGGGGGCTACATAAGAGTGAGAAGATTAGAAAAGAGAAAAACCGGAAACCACATCCTAAACAGGAAACAAGGGATGTATGTATACATATGTTTTGATATATAAATATATATATATATGTGTGTGTGTGTGTGTGTGTGTGTGTGTGTGTATGTGTGTGTATGTATGTATGTATGTATAAACATATGTATGCATACATATGTTTATTTATATATATACATATTTATGTATGTATACATAAACATATTTATGTATACACGTTTATATATATATATATATTTGTACGTGTACATAAACATATTTATGTATAAATGTTTATTATATTTGTACGTGTACATAAACATATGTATGTAGACATATGTTTCTATATATACGTATATATAAACATATATATGTATACACATGTTTGCCTATATATATATATATATATATATATATATATATATATTATTTTTATGTTCATTCTTTCCTTATATATATGTCTAGTGAAATCTTTCATTTTGTCTGTCATCTCTGTCTCATGCTGTATCTATCGATTAATTTTTAAATCGTTACTGATTATGCGTCTGTGCAAGTGACAAATTATTCGATGCTTGTAGTGGCTGGATTATCGACGTCGTATCGTGTTCTCATGTACTCGCACTTATAGTACACGTGTACTCAACCTCAAACAGGCTACATCTTCCAAGGTGGTTCGTCGTTCTTGTAAAATTAGCCAATCACCATCTTTTTGTCCTTTTTCAATCTTTATATTCGTCGCAGTCTAAATACTTATCTTAGACTGTCCCATAGCTCAGAGCTACAATTGCTGAATCGGGTCTCAATCCTGGCTAAAAACAATCGGATGTTTAACCGTACTGATGAGCTGTGATACAGCGAGACAGATGACTATTTACGCCCTCACACTCTGATTGAGCACTCTAGATGCAATGGTAGACTTTGAAAAAAACAGTAGCTGCTCTAGTATCTACGCATCGTTCATTCAGTAATGAATTAGAACACTCTCAGCTCCTGGAGTATGCTTACATGGTATATCACACGCTAAAAGTCTGAGCTCCCATAGCTCAGAGGTAGATTCGCCGACTGGTGTCAATTCGGTCAGGTTTCAATCCTGGCTAAAAGCAACCAGGACAATACCATAAAAGATAAAGGAAAAACTCGAAGAAACTGCGATGTGCTTCTACAGAAGGATGCTGAGAATATAATCGATCGAGCCTGTGAGCAATGATGTAGTTTTGGAAAGGAGGGAAACGAAAAAGAAATTAATACTGAGCATCAAGAAGAGGCAGCTGAAGTTCTTGGGACATGTGATGAGGAAGGAAGGCTTGAAGAATCTGATACTCACAAGTCAGATAGAGGGAAACAGTGACAGCGAAAAGCAGCAAATAACATATTTGACGGGCCTGAGCAAGTGGTTTGGGCGGGGTAACAGGACAAAGCGTGCTAAGAGCCACCAAGCATAGGGAGACGTGTAAGGCCATGATCGTCTACATCTTGAAGGGACATGACACAAAGATGAAGAAGAAGAAGAAGATAACAAATTTTGTACAGGAGATAAAAAAAATTTTAGCACAAGTTAGTCAACATTATTAGTAGTATGTCCAACACAGCAAGAAGTTGGAAAACAGTAGCATTAACCTCCTACGGAAGGTAGCAAGAGAAAGTTAAAAAAAAAAAAAAAGGAATAAGCATAAACTTCAAGAAAACTGAATGTATGCTAATCGGCAAAAAGAAGACCCCAAAATGCCAACTACAGGTCGGAGAAACTAAATTAAACAAGTAAAGAAATTTAAATACCTGTGAAGTCTTCTGCAGACGAGAAAGTGCAACATTCAGATCTGAAAACGCATAGGCATGACCAAGGACGCATTTCAAAAGCTAACCAGAGTATAGAAAGACAGGAATATCTTATTGGAAACTAAGAAGACAGTGCTGGATTGCTGTGTGATGTCTGTTTTATGTATGGCAGTGAATGTTGGACGATCTCCTCAAGGATGAAGGAGAGGCTTGATGCAGCAGAAATGTGATTTTACAGAAGGATGCTGACGATACCATGGACAGAGCACGTAAATAACAACGAAATGATGAATAGGATGAAAATGAGAAGAAAACTCATACTTCACATAAGGAAGAAACAGATGAGGTTTTTTGGACATGTCATGGGGAAGGAAAGCCTGGAGAAAGTAATACTCACAGGACGGATAGATGGAAAGAGAGGCGAGGGAAAACAGCGTGTGACATACTTGATAGGTCTGAGCAAATATATGGCAGAGCAGGGTTTGGGAGAAATGCCAAGAGGAAGAATTTTGAGAGCGATTAGAGACAGGGCCAAGTGGATGTCCATGATCGCCTACATCCTGAAAGGACACGGCACATGAATAACCTAAGAAATTGTGTTATGTGTTTACTCGTTAGATCAAAAAGTTTATGTCGATTACAAACATGGCCCCAAACCCACTCAGAAATATCTCAGCTGTATGCAACCTTTTTCTAAGATAAATGATTGAAAACGGCTTACAGTGAGTTAAACCATTGCATTTTGGGCGAATCTCGTCATTCTTTGAACATAGTGGGCTGGCGGCAGAGAACCACAAACAAAGAATCATACCAGATAAAAGAAACCCCCATCACTTGATGTTTTCCAACAGTTGAAAAAAGCAAAGAAACGGTCAAAGTCATTATCTCGTGTTTTTGAAGATCTACAGAACATAGGTCCATCCCATAGCATAACAATCAAAGCACAATTTTCAAAAATTAATTTCATTATATATAGTGTATCGAGGTAGCAGCTAATTATCTAAACATATATTGCTAAATATAACAGACAATGAATGTCTATTATGTTTAATCATAAGCCGTTCTAAACATCATATTTTGGCTTTAATTTCAGATGATATTGAAGACAAAAATTGTCCAACGTTTGGATATTTTTTATTATGCTGGTTCAAAGTTTTCGGCTCACATGAGCCATCTTCAGAGAGATTACTGCTTCTGCTATTCAGCGTCTGTTATCGTTGCATAGCAATGTTTTATGTCAACACAAAATAAAATCATCTTTGATGGTGAATGTCTTAATATTAACGTCCCTGTAACCTCTTTGAAGATTCGTCAGTTGCGCCGGTATGGATATTACTACTGCTCCCTCCTTCAAAACTATGATACGGAACGCCCCAAAACTTTAACACAGGGTCCCTTTACATCTCAGTTTTCATTAGTGCAGTGAAGAATATACTGCGGCGGGTAGTTGTCTCCCGTAGCCGAGTACCTCTCAATATATTTTTTTTTTCAGTTGCGTTCTGTCCGCATATAGAGACACAATTGAGAGTGACAAAATGCAATTTATCAGCTGGGGCGAAGATGCTAAATTTTGATTCCAGCTCAAATCACGAAAAAAAGAGTAAGGTCAAAATGGTAACCGATCTCCAAAACGACCTCAAGTCCGTTAACTGAAGCAAAAACGACCTCTAGTCCGTCGTTAACTAGGAAAAAGACACCTCCCAAATTAAACTTCTTCCATTAATCATCTAAGAGACACATTTCTTTCTTCCTTTAGCATGGCTAATGCTAACTCCCAGAAAAGTTACTAACAGTGCCTTCTCGACCTAACATTCTCAGCGAACATTAAGTGGGAAGACTATATTGAATCCATTGCTAGGTCTGCTGCTAGGAAAGTTGTTTCTCTGTGTCGTGCGAAATGATTTTTTGTCTCAAGAGTCTATCTTACATATCTATAATTCTAACATTTATCTATGCTATTTGACTTCAGTTCCTTGAAAATCCAAAGAATCAGCAATATTATTGGTTCTGATTCCGGCGGCACGGCTTCAGTCATTTCGCCATCGCCGTATGTGCATTAGTAATGCAACAAACATACTAACCTCAAATAGACAGAATGGGTGCTCTCTCTGCTACCGGCACGTTGAAGAAAAGGACGCAAAAAGTGTATCTGGTTTTATAGAGTAGAATGTGGTAGTCTCGCGTGAAGTAGCGAGATTTATAAGTATAAAAGACCGAATTTGACGTAAGCAAGTAATATGTTTTTTTGTTTGTTTGTTTGTTTGTTTGTTTCGGTATGACGAGCGCACACTGATTAATTTGAATACGTGCAGAGATTATTACCGAACCACTTTAACAGCGTTCCAGCAAAAACTTATTCTTTCAGTTACGAGTACTACAGACGTAATAGAACAGTAAGGTTGCTTCTCTGTGTCTTTTCAATGAGTTCTACGCTATGCCACATGAACTTTTTTTTTGTTTTATGCGCAGTACAAGACTGTCATTGACATCTTAATTTACAGTTGAGCTGGCTAGATGTAACCGTGAATTCCGGCTCTATGCTTTCAAGCCAGCTTTAATCTACAAAAGTTTAAATGCAGCATCAATCGCTATCTACTGTCCTCCTGGTTACCCTTTTCTCTTTTCGTTCATTATTAATGTTTTTGTTTCTAATTCTTCCCCAACTTGCAGCCCCTTGCGTCTTAGTAGATTTACTGTCTTGCATGGGATGATACTGATTAAAAAATGTGTAACACTGGATCCTCAGAATACCAAACTTTTTCTTTTAAATAAACAGTTCATATAACCATTACCATATGTAAATATGATATTTATGCTGTCAACAAGTATGTTCCATACCACTACGAAAATAACTCGAAGACTGACGCTGCATTTCTCTCAACGGAACTCAATTCGATCTCATTTAAACACACACGGAAACCTACCAAACCCTATCCGGAACATAACTGTTGACAGCACAAATATCATAGCATCATCCACATGCAAAAACAACTAAAAAATGGAGGCCTTATTAATAAAAACGAAAAACCCAACACTCAGTAACGTCAACTACGAACAGCTAACAACATGCTTAACGTGTTCTGTACATAACACATATCACTATTCGACATTATACATAACACTACATACATTCTGTTACACGTAAAATAACATTCATACTTGAAAATGGCAAAAAATATAGCCGAAAGCGCTCGGATAAACAAAACCTTTGAACAATTTTTTTATAATTTGTCCTTTTAAGCAAAAAAATCCTAAGATTGAAAAATTACATAAAAAAACCTAACAATCACACCTTGTCTGTCATTTTAATAAAACCTGTATAAAAGAGAGATCGCTGTCCAAATATACGATATATATATATATATATATATATATATATATATATATATATTTTATCTATATACATGACAAATAGGTGAAATCCCCAAACCCGATCCTATTAACATTAAGTTAATTAATATTAAAATTGATGAAGGTGAAGGGCTCGATGTAAATAGTATTATCTATTTACATCGAGCCAAATATATAGTCAAAAAATTCTAAAATTTAATTTCGTTGGATGGCTATTTCAGCGAAAAATTTTCGCTTCATCAGGAACGGTCGAAAAAAATGGCCATTAAACGAAATTTAATTTCGAATTTTTTTTACTTAATTTTACCAAAAAATTTCTGTCCGTTTTTTGATTAGTCACTGAATGAATTTGAAATACATACGAAATGCGTGTAGCAATTGTTTTCAAATTCAGACAGTCGGAAGTAGGAACATCAGACGTTATAAAATACATGCGCACTGTGCCCTCATCCATCAGTTATAATCCGGGCAGCTATGAGAAGGATGGAAGTGTCTAGAGATCTCGTTCGGGGCTGTTTGCTTTACGACTTCAAAGTAGGCTTAGCAGCTGCATCAAATGTGATGGACATATGTCAAGCGTTTGGGGATAGTTCTGTGGATGAACGTACTGAAGGCGTTGGTTTCGAAAATTCAAGTCGGGAGATTTGTCTCTCCATGATGAACCTCGCGGTGAACTACCACAGGTCTTGAATGACGGAACCCTGAAGGCGACCATTGAAGATGACAGTAGTCTAACATGTGGTGAACTTGAAAGACAGTTCAACGTTTCCGATGAAACAGTTATACTTCACCTGCACCGCCTAGGTAAGACATACAAACTGATCAAGTGGGTTCCGCAAACGCTGTTGGAGGTTCACAAGGGACAACGAGTGGCAGCCTGCGTATCGCTGCTTTCTGGCCACCGTACTGCATCCTTATTCAATCGAGTGCTTACAAGTGATGAAAAGTGGGTTCTGTACAAAACTCCCAAGCGTTCAAGACACTGGTTGTCTCCTCAGGATGCTGTCCCTCACACCGCAAGACCGCCTATGCACCCACGCATGAGTATGCTTTGTGTCTGGTGGACAGGTCGTCAAGTGGTTCATTATGAACTGCTACCAACGGGCCAAACGGTCACTGGAGAACTATACTCGCAGCAATTGTAATGTGTGCAACAGGCATTGCGCCAGAAGGAGCCAGCACTGGTGAATCGTAAAGGCGTACTTTTCCTCCATGACAACGCCAGGCCGCATGTCGCGCGAGTAATCAGGGATACTATATTGTAACTTGGGTGGAAGACATTGTGCCATCCACCTTATTCATCTAACTTTGCGCCATCCGATTACTACCTCTTCCACTCCCTAGATAATCATCTTCGTGGGTAATCCTTCACCAATGATGCAGACTTGCGCAAAGCCATCACCGACTGCTTTGCGTCAAAACACCCCGAATTCTAAAGCAATGGCATTGAACAGCTGGAGACACGTTGGCAGAAGGTGCTGTATGCCGATGGCAATTATTTCGAAGACTAAATATAAGTTACACATACTGTGAAGCGTTTTCTTCTTTTTTCTTTAAAAACGGACAGAACTTTTTTGGTTACTTTGTATATAAAGTTTTTACTTACTTTATATATATATATACATATATATATATATGGTTAAATAAAATAAAGAGAAGTGGAAAACTGTATTTTAAATCGCCTACGCGTTTCGTCCTGTGATGGACTTTATCAAGGCAAAAAGACGAAATGAGCTTTATTCTAAATTACGTATCTATAAACTTTGTCTTTATTTTATTTAACCATCCTGTCCTTAATCTCAGATCATAACTGAGTATATTTTTTACATGTCATCCACATACAAGCCTGTTTTGCTGTATCACAGTTCATCAGTGTGGCTAGACACATCCACTTGCTTCTGGCCGGGATCGAAATTCGACCGATTTGGTATCAGTCGGCGTCGCTACTCCCTAAGCCATAGGCGCATGAATTCAGTAAACAGAAATTTTAACGTGTTGTATATAAGCAGTGTATACACACGTCAGTCACCGAATGAACTCAATTCATTTTTGAAGAGTCACGCTTATAGGAGAAGTGGAAATTTTTTTTAAAAATTCTTTCTCTAGAGAGCTCAATCGTAATGAGAGCATAATATATTAGTCATCCATATACAAGCCTGTTTCGCTGTATCACAGCTAGTCAGTGTGGCTAGACACATCCACTTGCTTCTGGCCGGGATCAAAACTCGACCGATTTAGTGTCAGTCGGAGTCGCTACTCCCTAAGCCATAGGCGCATTGAATCAGTGAAGTTAAATATCGGCCCGGAATGAAAAAACGGAGAGTAGAGTTTGCATTCCTATTGAATTTGTTTTATTCACTCACGCACAAATACCCTTAGCAAAGGTATTAATCCATCTAGCATCCCTCCAGCAATGACTTGGATAGTAAAAACAAGACTGTTTTATAACAGAAATTAATGGCAAACTACTGCGGAAAAATATTCTGTCTACTCAGTCATGTCTTATTCGACACATGATCGCCTAGTAGTATATTACGTATGGCAATTAACCGACTGCAATTTATACATTGTACTAGCAGTATGGATGTGCGTTGTGGTACAGTGGATATCGGCTCGGAGCGAGAAACCGGGGAGCCGAGTTCGAATTCCAGCTGAATCCATTGTATTCACTTACGCGCAAATACCCTTGGGAAAGGTATTAATCCGTCTCTTCCTTCCAGTTATGGGTTAAATAACAGGACAGATTGGGTTCTATAGCCTTGGTCGTCAACCGTCTACAGCAGAAAGCAATGGCAACCTACTGCGGGATAATCTCCTGCCCAGTCAGTCATGTCTCTTTCGAGACATGATCGCCCAAGCGTGTATCACGTATGGCACTTAACTGACTGAATTTGACTGACAGTATAGCCTGGTGCTGCTCGGGTGTAATGAAAGCATTAAAACTAATCCATGGTCCTGAAGTTCAGACTCTTTGGACGTTGGCACGAAAGACTAAAAAGCAATAGTTGTTTCCAGTTAAAGCGAAACCGTAGACTGAAAGAAAAATGAATGAAAGTCAAATTTGATTTCCTGTTATCGATATCAAATAAATTTTTTTCGTCGTAAACTGAATTTTGAAGGCTAAATAAGTCCTCTGAGTAAATGGTATCATGGCTGAGACTAAGAACTACAATTATACCTACTTAAAGCCAAACCCGAAGCAAAAGCTAAAATAAAAAGGCTGAAAAACTGATTTTGTTCAGACCCGGTAGGATATCGGGGTATCGATTTCCAATGTCGGAGTCAAATAAGTCATCCAAGGATAAACTAACCTAAGTAAGCCAAACCCGAAGCAAAAACTAAAATAAAAAGGCTGAAAATATATAGACATACAGGCAGATAAACAGACACACACACAAACATCTTGCCTTATATATATATATATATATATATATATATATATATATATATATATATTATCAATTTTCTTCACTATTGTAAGAACTGCAACCTTGAAACTTCTGAATATCGTTGTGTAAAATCGGACCACTCCTTCTATAACCCGATTTTTTAGATTATCGATTTTCAATATTTTTCGGGGGTACCTCGACACAAAACCTACCTAAGAACACTCGCAGACGTTTATAGTACAACTGTGTAAATTTTCAAGAAAATCGGTTCAGTCTTTTCGGAATCTATAGGTAACGGACACACACACACAGACATACACACACACACATACATACACACACAGAGACAAAGTTCCATTTATAAATAAGTTTAGATGACGAAACAAGAAGCATTCACTAGAAACAAAAGAAAGAATGCTGAACTGCCAAGTAATATTAATCTTCCATATCAGTGAATGCTGAACAATTTCCTCACGGATAAAGACTTTCCTCATAGATTTGAAGCAGCATAGATACGGTTCTAAAGAAAAATAATAAGAATATCATTGACAGAGCATGTGAACAATAGGGACGTTTCAATATAGAAACAGAAAAGATTTTTGAAAGGCAGTTGAAATCTTTGGGGTACGTCATAAGAAAAGAGAGCTTAGAGAAAGGGTCACTCCTATGACATATCAAATGCAAAATGGAACAGCTAGTAACGTGTTTCTTTTTTTTATCATTTCACCTCAAGCAAGGCGTTAATGCGACTGATGTGCAGGCGGTTACATAAGAGAGTTGGAATTTTAGGCAGGAGGAGAGTGAGGACAAAGACGGACCAGCTACAGGGGTGAAAAAGAAAGGGCAAGGGAAGGATGTGAACACAGGAGTGAAGGCAGTTGCGAAGGTAGAAAGAACAGAAAAGAACAAGATGCACGGGGTGATGTAGAAAGGGCTGGAGTTAAGTGAATAAGAGATGGGAATTGACTTTGCATTTAAATTCCTGGAGGTTATAGCCGTCAGGAAAGCAAGTATATGGAAGGGAGTTCCACAGACGGGAAGCACGAGAAAAGAAGCTGCTGGAATAGAATTAGTTAGTGTCAACAGATTCTGTAAGTAAACAATGATGAGAATATTAAATAGATAATATATATAATTAATAATGTACAATTATATTAAACTCTATACATAATATAATATAATATAATATAATATAATATAATATAATATAATATTATACAATAATACATAAAAGTTACTTTCCTTTAAGATTTCCTTTAAAAATATTTTTTCATCCAAGGAGAGATGGGAACACGTCCGTTTAGTTTGGCGGCCTACATTTGTTATCAACCAGATAACAATCAATCAAATATATATATATATATATATATATATATATAAATATATACAATCAATCAAATATATATATGTAAATATATATATATAAATATATACAATCAATCAAATATATATATGTAAATATATATATATAAATATATACAATCAATCAAATATATATATGTAAATATATATATATAAATATATACAATCAATCAAATATATATATGTAAATATATATATATAAATATATACAATCAATCAAATATATATATGTAAATATATATATATAAATATATACAATCAATCAAATATATATATGTAAATATATATATATAAATATATACAATCAATCAAATATATATATGTGTAAATATATATATATAAATATATACAATCAATCAAATATATATATGTAAATATATATATATAAATATATACAATCAATCAAATATATATATGTAAATATATATATATAAATAACTATTCATTAATAGATAATATAGAAAATTAATTCAATCATTAAATAACAATTAATCACGTTTATTATTGTCTAATATCACGTTTATTATTGTTTAATATTGTTTAGTGATATAAAAATTGAATGGATTAAGTTAAAATGCAATAAAACAGTTAAAGAAATAACTCCGTCTGTAGAAACATTTGCTTCAAGTTTTTCCTTATTCTTTGATAATATTGAAGAACTAACATCACATAGCAATTCAGTACTCACTTCTTTGTTTCTATCAAATTTTTCCTGTCTCTTAATATTCTACTCAGCTTCTAGAATGCGTACTTCGCCATGCCAATTCGCCTTCGAATCTCTAAGTCGAATTTTTCATCTTCTGTTAGAATACTTCCCGGTTATTTAAATCTTTGTACTGCTTGATTTTAGTATTCTTCACCTGCATTTGACTTTGGGGTCTGCTCTTTTTGTTGGTGACCATGCATTCGGTTTTCTTCCAGTTTATTTGTAACCCTTCTGTAGGAAGTCTTCTAGTTTCTTTTACGAACTGCTATCAGCACTGTATCATCTGTGTATCCGATGTTCAAATTGTGACAAATCCTGGTATAATTTCTATGGTCCTCAGAATAGTCTCACGGTACAAGTTGAATAGATCCTGTGAAAAGACACATCCTTGTCTTACGCCCCTTTCTATCTTTGCATATCTGCTGATTTCGTTACCTGTCCGTATGCAGACGGTTTGCTGCCAGTAGAGATTCTTGATTACTCTACTGTCTTTCCCAAATGTGTCGAGGTTGCTGAGCAGCATCTCTATTCAATTCTTTGTGGCGTATTTTAAAAAATCGTGTCGTCTTAATCTCGTATACACTAGCTTCTTGTGTGGATGTCTTGCATGGCGCCCAACCCCTTCAAAAATATTAAAAGATTCAGTTATATACCCCAATATATTTTACAGACCAATGATTAAAAATAGTTTCAAAAGGATGTAGGTTTCAGGAAGTGTTCTACTACGTCAGATCTTGCAGATTAGCACTAAACCATCGCAAATAATTTTGCCAAATAACAAAGACTACATCCCCTGAAGAATTTCAACAATAGCAACATTTAAAATGGCTAAGGGAAAATAATAACTAACCAAAGAGGCTGATTTTATACGGTCACTTGAAGCAAAAAGCTAAGAAGGAAATTCCCATCAATTCTGAAAAGATCAATAACAGTAAATGAAATTTAGAAAAATATTTTTCTTGAAAAAATATTTTTAAAAAAATATTCTACATATTTCAACCGACAGCGACCCTGAATGTCTCCTCAACGAATGCCGTATATTTCCTTATAAGGAAACGAGTATTATTACCGTTACAATATGTATGTTCTGTACGATAACATGACAGTAAGCATATATGCATATACTACATCTGTAAGCACATAATTATACTGCATTTAGTATATATATATATATATATATATATATATATATATATATATATATATGGTTATGTCTTGAAGGCTGTCACAATGCGTTGAGTAAAATAAAGGAAGGTAAAGAAGTTTTGGGGTATTACCTATTTATTAAACATTAATATTTCGAGATCAAAATCTCATCTTAAGAATGTCAGAGAAGCTTTTGTCTGTCCGAGTGTGTTTTCGACCTTTTTTTTTTTTTTTATCCTTCAAGACTTAACCATATTTTACATAATGCTTCAAGCAAATTACAAAACGTTACTATATATATATATATACTGGACATTTTTATGTATGAGGGTCAAGCAGCTTAATTCTTAGAAGCAGTGCAAGACTAACCACACTTTTTTTTTCAGGTTTTCTTTCTCCTAGGTGGGTTGTCACCCAAAACGATAGCTGGGAGGGCAAGAGATTGATTCATACCATTGCAAACTACGAAAGTGATTGCTATGAAGTCGACTGGAATTCGAACTCGGATCCATTATTCCACTCTGTCTCTGCTTCTCTCTCTCTCTCTCTCTCTCTCTCTCTGTGTGTGTGTGTGTGTGTGCATGTGTGTCCTCCATCAGAAATCGCACATGCAAACTACTTCTTACTTTACGGTTCAGCCACGAAAGACTTCATAGTCAACAAGGCACCTTTTTCTCTGCTTAAATATGGCATATTATCTTACAGTCATATGATTTTCTTATTTAATCAAAAACCTTCATATGTGCTCAGTTTCGTATCCGAATAGAAAACAAAGCAAAGCTGATATCTATTAACCATCACAGACAATCGCTCCTACTCTCTCATTAGCATGGATCAGGAATGCAAAACACAGCGCCTCCTCGGGTTAACTCTCACAACAGACCTCAAGTAGAATGAGTATATAGAATCCATATCTAAATCCGCTGCTAAGAAGTTCGATTCACTGTGCAGGGCCAGGAAGTTTTTCCCGTCTGAAACCATCCTGCACATATACAAATCTACCATCCGCCCGTACATTGAATATTGCTGTCATATCTGGTCGGGTGCTCCTGCTATCCACCTAGGAGTCCTTGACAAAATCCAACGGAGAATCTGTAATGTGATCGATCCCGACTTGGCAGCTCAGATAGAGTCACTTTCTCACCGGCCTATAGTGGCTTCCCTGTGTCTCTTCTACAAATACTTTCACGGCTTCTGCTCCGATGAACTTAGATCCCTGGTGCTCCCTAAATACGAATTTACTCGAGCCACAAGATTAGCAACTAGGTCCCACCTTTTTACTGTGAAACCAATAAAATGTAACCGCGACTTCTACTCCACCAGCTTCTTTTCTCGCACTTCCCACCCGTGGAATTCCCTTCCGTTTATTGCTTCTCCGACAGCTACAATCTGCTGTTTACTTGCTTCCCCGATAGCTACATTTATATTTAAATGTAATGTCGTCATCTCTTATCTCACGAAGTTGCATCCTCTCTCTCGTGCTCCGGTCTCCGTCCACTCCACTCTCATCAGTATTCTTACCTTTCTCTTACCCACTTCCTGACACAACCTATAACTGTCACTCTTTCTCATAATTTTCTTCCTGTGTAAACCCCCTGCGCACCAGTGGCAGTAAAATGACTTGCTTGGGGCGATATGATTATAAAAAAAATAAATTCTAAAAAATTGTTTTTTTCAATATGACATTACTATTACTTAAAAATTATCATAGTTAACACTTCTTTTTTTAAAATAGACGCCCAATTTAAATTTATTTATTAAACACATATATAACAAATTTATCACTTATCTGTATAAACAAACTCACCAGTGAGAACTCTTGTCCTTTTAACTATAATAGCCAATGTCCAGAAAGATATAAAATAGTTGTAATAACAAACTTCTTAAATAGAGCACATCAAAATTCCTCCTGCCAAAGAACATTTTTTAGCAAACTAAAATACATACAACAAACATTAGTCAACAATAATTTTCCCAATTACATCATTGATAAACAAATAAAATTATTCTTACAAAAAATACATGACACTTGTATTAAAAATAACACACAAGGAAACATCAACATATTTTATTGCAACCAAATGCAAATTATAAACAGAATAAAATTCCTGTATGAAAAATTATTAAATACCATGTTTCTGATGTAATTCCTCAAAAAAATGTAAAATTTATAATATATTATAAAAAATGGAAGACAACAAACCTTCCAATAACAATGTTTCTAATTATAATAACCTCATCAAATTTAGACTAGCGATTTTTTCATAACAAGTTAGTTATTTTAATCTTGTTATTAAAAAAAACAGTAACTTAAAAAAGCAGTAACTTAATTTTTTAAGATTTAATTCCCATGAACATCGAGTAAACTTAAATTCAAATCTATATTCAATTGGAGTAGATAGACTAAACTATCGCCCTGTTCACACTCCACCCACGTCTATTGAACAGGTGAAGAGGCTCATCCGTTGTTTCCTGTTTAGGATGCGGTTTCCGGTTTTCTCTTTTCCAATCTTTCCACTCCTATGTAGCCCCCTGCACATCAGTGGCATTACCGCCTTGCTCGGGGCGATATGATTAAAAAAATTAAAAATAAAGCTATCAGTTTGAAATATGCTCCTCATGATTGCATAATGTATGACACTCTGAGTTGTACTATAGACGTAAGATAATATGTATATTTATTAATATATATATATATATATATATATATATATATATATATATATAATACAGCTCTGTTCATACATTGAGCACTGCTTTATTAACACTTGAATGATAATGCTATACATAGGTGCACCCTCATATATATTAATTATTAAGATAGTATATTTATTAATTTACGACGTCATCATATATATATATATATATATATATATATATATATATATATATACAGAAAAAATACTAAAAAGTTGTAAGTTTAAAAATGTATTTTTTTTTACAGTATTTATTTATTTCTATTATTATATGATATTCCAGACCGTCCTCGGCCTTTCATCAGAAACAAATGATTTTAAAAATTAAAATAGAAGCGTTCGTCGAGAGATTGTTTACATCACGTGACGCAGGAAGCGACAGATTTTTAATATTTGTAAACGTAAACCTATCTTTAATTATATATATATATATATATATATATATATATGTAATGACGTTAAAGACAAAACGTTTTCGTTTCGTTCCCAGATAGACTTTATCAAGGCAAATGTAAGGATTATTATTTTGTAACAAGTATTTACAAACGAAATAAAAAATGTTAGATTTTGGAAATCGGTGAGTCGAGATGAACGTGTGGCGTTCCAAAGATTTGATAAATCAGAAGCCGAAAACAGCGAGCGAAATCCATAGACTGTTAGTCTCAAAAGGAGCCTCACATCAGACAATTTCGATCGATTTATCTGTCATCCAGTTGATCCATCTGGTTTAAAAATAAGGTTTTATTTTTGGCCCTTCTAGAAATGACATTCCCTTATAATGTCAGTGTGTACCTATTGGCTTGTTTATTTGCCACCTCAATCCATATCACTATCTGTACATCTGCATCGGTGTAAAAACACACACACACACACACACACACACACACACATATATATATATATATATATATATATATATATATATATATATATATATATATATATATATATATATATATATATATATATATATATATATATATATATATATATATATAAATTCAATCTGATTCCATGCGCTTATTGCTTAGGGGGTAGCGACTCTGACTGACACTAAATCGGTCGAGTTTCGATCCCGGCCAGAAGTAAGTGAATGTGTCTAGCCACACTGATGAGCTGTGATACAGCGAAACAGGCTTGTATGTGGGTGACTAATATATTATGCTCTCATTACAATTGAGCTGTCTAGAGAAGGAAATTTTAAAAATAGTTTCTATTTCTGCGATATATGTATTACTCCTCAGAAATGAATGAATACACTGTTCATATACAACACGTTAAATTTTCTCTTCTCTTGATCCGTGCGCCTATGGCTTAGTGGGTACCGACTCCGACTGACACCAAATCGGTCGGGTTTCGATACCGGCCAGAAACAATTGATGTGTCTAGTTACACTGATGGGCTGTGCTACAGCGAAACAGCCTTGTGTGTGGATGGCACACACACACATATATATAGAGAGAGAGTGGTTAGTAGGTTGAAATGACTTGTGTATTGGTTATTTTATTACGATAGTGTTTATTGTAAGCCCTTCACATTATTCAAGGGCAGTCCGTGAGTATCTTGATGAAACATTTCCTGAGAAATGAGTTGGCTGAAGAGGACCAGTTGATTGGCTAGCACATTCACCTGACTTGAATCACAATGGATTTCTTCTTTTGAGGAGTACTCAAGGAAATATTTTATAGTCTAAACCAAGAAATGTTCGTGGTTTTAAAAATTACATAGGAGTTGCATTTCAAGAAATTAATACATAAAGGAACTTGTGCAAAAATGTTTGTCGAAGCGTGATGGGTAGACTTAAAAGCTGTGTCGGCGTAAATTGTGATGGACAACAGTTTGAGGCTCGGCGTTGATAAAATTTAAACGCTTTTGTATTATTGTACACAAAAAAATTTAATTGTCAATGTAATAATTGTATTAGTAAATATAAACCTATAGATAATCTGAAAATAAATGTTATCCTTTACTGTCTACCTACGTTTGGACCACCAGATAGATAGATAGATAGATAGATATGAGAAGAATGGGATAGATAGATAGATAGATAGATAGATAGATAGATAGATAGATAGATAGATAGATAGATAGATAATCAGAATTGCATAGATAGATAGATAGATAGATAGATAGATAGATAGATAATCAGAATTGCATAGATAGATAGATAGATAGATAGATAGATAGATAGATAGATCCATGTTTGTGTGTGTGTGTGTGTGTGTGTGTGTGTGTGTGTGTGTGTGTGTGTGTGTGTGTGTGTGTGTGTGTGTGTGTGTTTCAGTCCGTTTTCTTTAGATCATCTATTGACACTCTTCCGCCTTACAATATACTCTCGGTGTATGTAATGCTCGATATGGGCCGTTTTTGACACGCCCAGAATTCCCGGGAATTCTAAAACTGACCAATGCGAAGACAGGACGCCTGAATTACGTCATCATTGAATCGTCTCTGAAGAAACCAATCATCCACCTGTCGCCTCATCTTTCCTGCTATCAAAAACAAATAAATGCAGGCCGAGTCAAAGATATAAGCCAAGATGGAGAGACGAGTAATAATGCTCGTCATCAATGTTGAATGTGTGTGAACTGTTTCAAGGCGGGAAATAAGGAAGACCAATCATGCGGATATTGTGGAAAGGTTGGGCGTATTGCGGGTGTAAATGGTTGGCGTAAATGCGACCAAGCTGAGGTAAACAGATACAGTGTTCATGTGGCCGTCATAGACATGACAACACACACAAACACAACGCACACACAAACACAACGCACACACAAACACATACACAAACACACACACATGTATGTATGTATGTATGTATGTATGTATGTATGTATGTAAATTATCGTTGTAATTTAGTTGATTTTTAAACGCCATTTCTAACTTCAAAAGAGAACAATATCCTAAATCCAGAAATCCAGAAATCCAGAATCAAACTCATAAGAAAGAATCAATAGATAAATATATATAAACAGACCGTGATAGATAGATAGATAAATACATACATACATACATACAGTTTGAGATAGATAGATAGATAGATAGATAGATAGATAGATAGATAGATAGAAAGAAACAGATGGCGATAGATAGATAGATAGATAGATAGATAGATAGATAGATAGATAGATAGATTTACTATTATGCCATTCTTCTCGTGCTTAAAAATTGGCATGCAAGGGGACCGATCAAGAACAACGGGTATTAAAAGTAACTGGCGAGACGTTTCATCGACCAGGTAAATCATAGTAGAATAGATAGATAGATAGATAGATAGATAGATAGATAGATAGATAGATAGATAGATAGATATGAGCTACTGTAACTATTTACATCGTTTTGACTGTTATCGTTATATTCAAGACGTCTTGGCGTTTGTACAATGGAATTAGAACAATCTATTTTAAGGGTTCGTGTCAAAATTCCACCGTATATCACCTGAGAAAAGCTGGAGCGTACCACGCCCGAAACGTCGGGAATATAGAAATAAAAACGAAGGAACCTTGTAGTGTAAACACACACACACACACACACACACATACATACATATATATATATATATATATATATATATATATATATATATCCCTTGATGATAGCATGACTTGCTGTTGCACCTGAAGATTGAGATTTCTATGAAACTCCGAGTCATGCTATCGGTTAGGGTTAATATGTATATTTATTAATACATACTGTATTACATGGGGCACTTTTTTATTAACAGCAGTGTATATATATATATATATATATATATATATATATATATATATATATATATATATACTGGTAGAGTCAAAACGAAATAGGTACTTTTCTGGTGATATTATAACATATATTTATGTTATAAATTCTAAATAAAAAAATATTTATATATATATACTTATATATAAATATATATATATATCTCCCCCCTCTCTCTCTCTCTCTTTCATTATATATATATATATATATATATATATATATATAAAGACGGGAAAATAATGTACAGGAAGGAAGGAAGGAATCAGGCTTTGCGTGAAAGATGTAATAAAAATTTAAAAACGAAAGAATAAGGAAAAAAACATACAAACCAATCACGTTTGAGACGAGTTCGCCACGCACCATGACGTCAGCGGAGCTTCTATATGATGTCATTGTATGAATGAGCTTGACAACAAACTCGCCGAGCTCTGATTGGCTGAGAATATCATACATTTACATTAACATAAACGCTAACTTACCGTATTTTTAGAAGAAAAATCACATATATTTACCTTGTTTTCAATTCGCACATGTTCTCCAATCACAGCTCCTACTCTCTCTCTCTCTCTCTCTCTCTCTCTCTCTCTCTCTCTCTCTCTCCGTATGTATTTATCTATCTATCTCTCAATTTCTATCCCTATCGAATTAACCTCTCTTTTACTGTCCTTCTGTCTCGTTTCTTTCTTTTTATATCTGTGATGCTCGCTTATGGAAAGTTACCACCATCAGATTTTACTTTCACCTTGTGGAGACGAAGTCAAGATTTGTCTTATTCACATTAATGACTAGTATCCATGTCGAGGGTTGGTCACAGAAACTCACTTGGAAAGAAGCTGCCGGAGTGGGGAGGGGTCGCTGATTAAAATGGGGTGAGACAAGCCACTATTAACGCTCTGTTGAATTCCAAGAACAACAATTTACAAACATTTTTTCCTACTCTCCAGAATATTTTTTATTTACTCCTAAACAGTTTCTTCTTCTTTATCTTCTTTTTCTTCAGGACGTTGGCGGTCATGTCTCTCCACCATATCACGTCCGTTGTAGATTGTAATAACTTTTGTCTTTTGGCCATATCTTTCAAACCCTGCCCCGCCAGCCTTTTACTAAACCCCACTATGTAGGTTGTTATTGTGTCATCCTTTTGTTAAGTATAAGTATAGAACTTTAACGTTGCTAACATGATCAGGCCATGACATTCTCAGCATCCTTCTGTAGAACAACATATATGTTTCAAGTTTCTTTATCTGTGAGAAGATTTTCCAATATCCATTGTCACATAGGAGGACAGATATTACATAATAGTTCAGTACTCTCCGATGAATTTAGCTCACTGTTGCCCCCTATGTATAAATTTACTCGAGCTACTAGATTAGAAACCTGGTCCTACCTTTTTACTGAAAAACCAATAAAATGTAACCACAGCTTCCACTCCATCAGCTTCTTTTCTCGCATTTTCCGCCTGTAGAATTCCCTTCCGTATACTTGCTTCCCTGATAGCTACAATCTCTAAGAATTTAAATATAAGGTCAATAGTCATCTCCTATCTCACTGACTCGCATCTTTCTCTCCATCCACTCCACTCCCATCACACCAGTATTCTCATCCTTCCCTTACCCACTTCCTGACACCCCTATACCCTTGTCCCTCTTTCTCTTATGTAACCCCCTGCGCACCAGTGGCAGTAAAACTGCCTTGTTTGGGGCGAAATGATTAAAAGAATCTGATTTAGTTTACTCTCGTCTTCAGTCTGTCTGGAAGTATCAAAATTTCCAAAGCCTCTTTCCTCATTAAGTGCTCTAGTTATTTCAACTATCTCTTCTGGATGTTAAGTCTAAGTGTATTTTTAGCACCATTCTCTCTAGAACTTTGTTGTTGCTCACTTACTACGGTTATGGCATTCTCAACATTCTTTTGTAGAACAACATATCTGTTTCAAGTTTCTTTATCTGTGAGAAAATTGTCCAATATCCATTGTCATATAGGAGGACAGATATTACATAATAGTATCTGCTAACATGATCAGGCCATGACATTCTCAGCATCCTTCTGTAGAACAACAGAAGGATGCTGCCATATAGGAGGTCTGATATAACGTAAATGTTCTGCATTTTTCTTTTTTATATTTCTCCTATATGACAATGGATATTGGACAATCTTCTCACAGATAAAGAAACTTGAAACAGATATGTTGTTCTACAGAAGTGGGGAGACTGTCAAGCTTACGTTGTTTTTTGTATCTCTTGCCCTCAATTTTTCGTGGGACTATCAGATTTTCTAAGCCCTCTTTCCTCATTATGTGCCATAGAAACATCAACTGTCTTTTCGTGATTTTCATTATAAGTGTCCTTTTTCTTTTCATTTTTTAAAAAACCTCGGCGTTGCTTACATGTTTGGTCTATGGTATTCTCAGCATCTTTCTATAGAACAACGTTTCTATTGTTTCAAGTCTCCTCTTCAGCTGTAAGAAGATTGCCCAGCGTTCACTGCCATATAAGAGGTCTGATATAACGTAAATGTTCTGCATTTTTCTTTTTATATTCTCTGATTTAGCTTACTCTTGCCTTCAATCTGTCCGGCGAAGTATAAAATTTTCTCAGCTTTTTTCCTCGTTATCCGCCATAGCCATTTCAGCTGTCTCTTCGTGAAGTTAAATATAAGTATCCTTTTTGTTGCCATTGTGTTTAGAACGCTATCGTTGCTCAGTCAGTCAGTTAAGTGCCATACGTGATACACGCTTGGGCGATCATATCTCGAAAGAGACATGACTGACTGGGCAGAAGATTATCCCGCAGTAGGTTGCCATTGCTTTCTGCGGTAGACTGGTTGCCGACCAAGGCTATAGAACCCAATCTGTCCTGCTATTTAACCCATAACTGGAAGGAAGAGACGGATTAATATCTTTTCCCAAGGGTATTTGCGCGTAAGTGAATACAATGGATTCAACTGGAATTCAAACTCGGCTTCCCGGTTTCTCGTTCCGAGCCGATATCCACTGTGCCACAACGCTATCGTTGCTCATTTGATCGAATTGTTGTATTCTCATCATGCGTCTGGAGAGTAACATATTCGCTCTTTCAAGTCTATAAGGAGATTTTCCAATATTCACTGCCATAAAACAGCGCAGATATAACGTAGGTACCTCCACTAATTCGCGGGAAAAACAACATAGCGTAATGAAAAAGGCCACAAATTTAACGAAAATAAAGTTTTATCGTGAAAATGTTGATGTTATTAAGCGGAAATATCAAAGAAGTTTTGAATTAATTTTTTTTAATTTTTTAAATCCTTTCTAACACAGTCAAAATTTTGGTTAAAATGCTTGTTTTGTTGATATCATCGCCTTCTACAAACTTTAACATTGATTTTTTGCGCATTTTTTTCTGTTCAAAACATTTATTTTAAAATTCTTGTAAAAATCAAATAATTGTCCGATTTTAATGAAATTTTCAGAACTTATTCACAAATGAATTAAATTATTTTTAAATGTCTTTCTTTTAGAAAATATTGGTAAATGTTTTTTTCTTAAATGTGTTATCCACCCACTTACTTAATTTCATTAAATTTCGCACAGAACCTTCTTATTTACTGAATTCTTTTTTTTTTTTCAAATTTGTACAGTGTAACCCGGATATAAGAGAGTTTTAGGGACCGTATAATAGTTCTCTTATATATGGGTTTCTCTTATATCATGGTCTTTTATATCCGGGTTATACTGTACTATTTAACTAAAAACTGCTCTGAATTAAAAGATAATGAATCCAATAAAACTATGGCATAACTTGATTAGAAAAGCTTTTAATTGTTTTTGTAAATAAGTAATATTAAGGACATTATTGTCTGAAGAAATAAATTTTTTCTTATGAATAATGAATTATTTCAAAGAATTTTTTCATTTTTTTTTTTTACATTTTTTAAAAATCAGCTTAATTTAACTTTCAATTTTCTAATTTTACTAAAATAAAATGTCAGAAATATTTTGAAATATGTTTTTGTTTACAAATTTCCTAAAATAAAGAAAATGGCCGCTTTTAAGAAAATTTAAGAAATCGAAATTGAATGTGAAATTCCAATCTATATAATTTCTATCTGAAATACACCAGAATTTTTTACTCAATAGAAATAATACATTTAATCATTAAGCTTTTAATTACATCTAAAATGAAATCTTCAAGAATGTTTTTCATTTTAAAAAATTCATTCTAAAATTAGGTATCGAAAATTTATGCCGAAATATTGCAGGTAGCTAGAGTCCTTTACCCTTTTCTTTCTTTTAATATCTGATTTAGCTTACTTCTTACCTTCAATCTTCCTGTGAGTATCAAACTTTCTACGGCCTCTTTCCTCGTTATGTGGCCTAGCATTTTTAACTGTTTTTCTGATGTTAAGTATAAGTGTCATTTTTGTTACCATTATCTCTAGAACTTTGTCTTTCCTCACATATTTGGTTCATGGTATTCTGGAGAACCACGTTTCTGTTGCTCCCAGTCTCTTCTTCATCTGTGAGGTGATTATCCAACATTCATCGTCATATTTAGAATATTGCTACCACTAATGTTATGGTCCATTTCCTCTGCTATTTGCTTTGAGCTCCTTGATAAATGTTGGGGCGCTCTCCACCTTTCTACGGAAATGGACTATTCGAATCACTATATAAATAGTAGCGATTATACCTCGGGGAAGGAAGTCGAGTAAGGAAGTCGAGTGAGCCAGTCTGTCGGGTATTTCCGGTATTTTTTTTAATCATCTCACCCCAAGCAAGGCATTCCACTGCCACTATTGCGCATGGGGCTACATAGGGGAAGGTAAAGGGAAGGAGTGGTTAGACATAGGGAATGACAGGAGGAAGGTGACAGATGAGTAAGGATAGCGAGGATGAGGGTTGGGCAGATGGGAAGAGTGCTTGATAGAATGGGAGCAGCTTAGTGTGTTAGGAGGTGTCTATTGACCTTACATTTAAACTCCTGGAGATTGTAGCCGTCGGGGAAGCAATCGTTTGGAAGAGAATTCCACAGTCGGGAAGTGCGAGGAAAGAAACTGTTGGAGTAGAAGTTACAACTGCATTTTATCGGTATTGCATCTATTGTTCTACTAGTCAATCTATCACGTCTCTACACCGATACTGTATACTAATTACCTTGTTCTGTATTCTACTAATCCTCACCTCTTGTAAATACTTCTCTTTCTTGTCAATACACCTACTTTTATACTATTACGTTGTTTTGTATTATTTCACATAATTCTGTTACCCGACGTAACAATAAAATCCACAAAATAAGCAATATTATTGATCCTGATTTGGCAACTCGACTTCTGTCATTTTCCTATCTCTGTTAAATTGTCGCATTGTGTCTTTTCTATAAATATTTTCATGGCAATTGTTCGGATGAGCTCATCACCTAGAGGTTTTTTTATTTATTTAATCACAGTACTAGACAGATGTGCGTTGTGGTACAGTGGATATCGGCTCGGAACGAGAAACCGGGGAGCCGATTTCGAATTCCAGCTAAATCCATTGTATTCACTTACGCGCAAATACCCTTGGGAAAGGTATTAATCCGTCTCTTCCTTCCAGTTATGGGTTAAATAGCAGGACAGATTGGGTTCTATAGCCTTGGTCGGCAACCAGTCTACCGCGGAAAGCAATGGCAACCTACTGCGGGATAATCTTCTGCCCAGTCAGTCGTGTCTCTTTCGATCGCCCAAGCGTGTATCACGTATGGCACTTGACTGACTGACTAGACAGATGACAGGTTTCACCAATTTATAGTTGAGCTGGTTAAAGGTAACCGTAAGTTTTTTTTTGTTTTGTTTTGTTTTTCACACTTCTCGCTTGTGGAACTCTCTTTCGTCCCTATGCTTTTCTAGCGAACATTAATTTTCAAAAATTTAAATACAGTGGAAATCGCTATCATTGTCCTCCTAATTACTCTTTTCTTTTTCTTCTCGTCGTTTTTTTTTTTTATTTATTTATTTTTAATCATCTCACCCCAAGCACTGCCACTATTGCGCATGGGGCTACATAGGGGAAGGTAAAGAGAAGGAGTGAATAGACATAGGGAATGTCAGGAGGAAGGTGACAGATGAGTAAGGATAGCGAAGATGAGGGTCGGGCAGATGGGAAGAGTGCTTGATAGAATGGGAGTAGGTTAGTGTGTTAGGAGGTGTCTTTTGACCTTACATTTAAACTCCTGGAGATTGTAGCCGTCGGGGAAGCAATCGTTTGGAAGAGAATTCCACAGTCGGGAAGTGCGAGGAAAGAAACTGTTGGAGTAGAAGTTACGGCTGCATTTTATCGGTTTCACTGTAAAAGGGTGGGATCTAGTTGCTAATCTAGTATCTCGTGCAAATTCGTATTTAGGGGGCACCAGTGATCTAAGTTCATCGGAGCAGAAGCCGTGAAAAGGTTCTGTTCCGACACCCGGTAACCCCTTGTCTTAGTGGCTTTAATGTCTTGCAAGGGTAATTATGATTATAAAAAAATATAAAAAATATAGCAGGGCTGATATTACGTAATAGTTCTGTAATCATTTCTTTGCTTCTGACGATAGTTTTTTTTTTAAGAAATTAAAAAAAAAAATACAAACAAATATAGATTAACAATTTATAACATCGAAATGAGAACAACGAAACTTAAAAAATATTGAGTATCATCCCGACTGTTTATACTGAAACGTTAAAATCCTTAAACAAATGTCCTCGCCAGGCTCCTTACATTTTTTTTTTACTTCCATATATATTTACGTACCCTTCAGAACATCAGAGAATATGGCTCTCCAAATCTTCCTATCTCTTATAAACCAGATTTCTTCCTTTTCTAAATCTTCCAACCCCTCCCTTTCTCTCTCTCTCTTTCTCTCTCTCTCTCTTTCTCTCTCTCTCTCTTACCCTCCATATGCTCTGTGAAGCTTAAATTTTCTATTATGATTTACTTCTCATTATGAGTCCAAGAAATTTCATCCGTACTATGTTCTTTTAAAAGTTCCTCGTTACTTACTCGCCCTGACCATAGAATCCTCAGCTTCCTTCTGTAGAACGACATTTCTGTTTCTCCATGTGGATATTGTTCGGCATTCACTACATTATAAGACAAAGGCTATCACGTAACAATTCAACACTCTTACAGTGTGTTGATACCAGGTTCGTCTCCGAAAGCCTGTAGAATGTGTTCTTCGTGGTTTAGGCTTACGAGCGGATCTCGGTCTTTCTCAAGCCATAGTTTGTGGTGCCACCGACCATGTCTCAGCAACGTGCCAATAATCAGCAGCAAAAGTTGGATGATTCGTATGTCTTCGGTCTAGAAACGTAATCTGATACAGCCGTGCAGCCTCCATTACCATTCGCGCGCTGTCAAAATCATATCTACCTGGTCGTGATACGAATATCCTGACATTGTTAAAAGCAACAAATGTATACGAACGACAAATGTAACCTAGTCTCTATGACAGCACAGTGCCATATGTGTGTAAGACTGTACTCAAAGAGACAAAGACGATATTTACTGATAGAATGAGACACCATATAGCTTCTCACGTTTAATTCTAGTGATTACTGGCAGATTTGTAAGAGTCTATTAAACTTGACCAAATCCTCTGTACATTTTGAAGTATTGACATCTAGAGCTCATAAAGCAGAATACTTTACTCAGTAATTCTCTTCCAGCTTTACTCTAGACTCATCAGGAGTATCTCTGCCTGATTTTCTCCCTAAAATCCTGTGTTTACTGAGGGATATGCACATAATTTCGTTCATGTTTTCTGTTATAATTCCTAAACTATAGGGTTATACAGATCGAAGTTAGTAAATAAAACAGTGTTATTGTCCAAATTTTATTGATTTCACTATTGGATCATGTTATTTGAGTAATGCGTGAAAAATATTATTGCCCAAATATCTGCCAAGGCTTCGGCGGCACACCTCCCCTCAATGGTCAAAATATTTGATGACATCTCTGCATAGTCCCATCTCGATCTCACCACTATGTTCTATTATCTCATCTTTCAGCTGATGAGTTGTTCTTAGCTTGCCGGCATAGATCTTACTTTTGAGATGACCGCAAAGGAAGAGATCGAAAGGCGTCAAGCCGCACGATCGTGATGGTCAATTGATATCACTGTTTCGAGAGATGATGCGACCTGGGAACTTCTCGTTCATTTTCGTAATAGGCTTAAGTAACTTTAACACGTATTTTCCAATTTAGTATGAGCCATATTATGCATCTACTTCAAGGAATGTTAGTTCCCTGTGTCGTGCGATAATTTTTTTTTTCTCGTCAGAGTCCATCTTGCACATTTACAAATCTACCATTTGTCCCTGCATTGAATACTGCTACTATATCTGGTCGGGTGCTCCTGATATAACTCTCGTAGTTCTAGAAAAAATCCAGGGAAAATCATTAATGTAATCGATCCTGACGTGGCTTCCCTCTGTCTTTTCTACGAATATCTTAATGGCCACTGCTCTAAGTTTTCTCCCTACGAGATTTGCATCTATATTTCACCGTTTTACTGTTGAAATAACTAAATTCCACCTTTTATTCTAATAATTTCTTTTCACGCGCTTCCCAACTGTGGAACTCTGTTCAGTGTCCTTGCTTCACTGATAACTACATTCTAAATTTTTTAAAAATTGCAGCGTCAATCGCCATTTTCTGAGAAATTGAACCCTGTTCATATTTATCCTTTCCTCAATCTTCTCTAGTATCAGTTTTCCTGTTCACTTTTACTCTCTGTAAGCCCTTGTGTTCTAGTGGCATTCCTGCCTTTCTTGTTAATCTGTCCATGGTTGAAATTGCCAAAGACTAAATTTGTTAAATCTGAAGGAAACTGAAAGAAATCATCAGACGCGTAAACTTAAGTCACATTTAAATTCGGTCCAAAGATGTCACAAAAGGTTTACGATTCAATGGTATCCCTGAAACTATCCTGAGGAATTGTACTCCTAAACTGGCATCTTTTCTCTCAAAACTTTAAAATCGAAAGCCTCAGATTTTCTTGCTTTCCAACATATTGGAAATCTTCATTCTTTACTAAATCTCTGACCCTGTTAATCCTTTAACCATTTTTCCCCCTCCAAAAAATTAAAGCCTCGAATAAACGCCAAATTGGTTAAATTTCTTACTTCCCACGGCCTTCTTTTAGATAAATGACTTTAGTTTCTCTAGTTCGACCGCCGATGTGTTAACCGTTATGACTGGATCTATCTATCAAAATTCAAATGAAAATTATGGGGCTGGTGTTTTGGCTTTAGATTTCTCTAAAGCGTTCGACAGGCTCTAGCATTCTGGCTTTCTTCACAAGCGTAAGGGCCACGGTGTCTCTGGACAAACAGTTGGCTTTATCCAATCGTTCATAAGAAATCGTGTAACGAAAGTTATGTCGAACATTCACGTTTCTAGTTAATTTCGTATTAATGTGGCGATCTCCCGGGGCTCTATCCTTGGACATACATTGATTTTATTTTCATTAACGACATCTCCGATATTATATATTCACAACAAAGTATTTATATTATTTGATGCTGACCTAGCAGCTGCTCTCGAGAAAGATCTCCAAACAGCGGTTATCAGGGGCAATTAATGGCTTATAAATTTAAACGCATCAAAACAAAACTACTTTCACTTAATCGCCATAGAATATCTTTTCTTGTTTCCATCAGTATGGCTGATGCTAACCTCAAGGAGAACAAATATTTGCACCTTCTTAGTCTCAAATTCTCAACTGACATAAAATGCAGTGATGATTATATTGTCCACACTCCTCCGCGGTCTTTCGGACTCAAATTTTATCCTTTATTTCCTGTTTGGCATTGAATTTCTGATTCCTTCGTTGCACTCCTAACCTCTGCAAGTTATTTTTCTGACTAGAAAAAATGCCTGGCACGATATTTCTAGCAGATGACTTAATTTTCTTTTACTAATGTTTACCCAATACAAGGCCCAATCGTAACTCAATGTAGAAGTTTACTGCTTGGCCTTATATGAGCGTAGAAAATCAAAGCGTTAATGAAATCTGAAATTTTTCTTCACTAACTATTTATTTTATTTTCTCTACTCCATCAATTGGAATACATTCTTCTTCTTCATGTGCCTTCAGGACGTAGGCGATCATGGACTTTCACTTGGCTCTGTCTCTTGCCGCTATCATAATTCTTCATCTTTGTATTTCTCCCAAACTCCGCTCTGTCATCCATCTGACCAGGCTTATCAAGTAGGTCTCATGCCGATTTCCTCTGTCTCTCTTTCCCTTTATCCGTCCTGTGAGTATTAAATTCTCCAGGCCCTCCTTTCCTCATTACATGTCCCAGAAACCTCATCTGTCTCTTTCTGGTGTTAAGTATGAGTTTTCTTCTCGTTTCTATCCTCTCCAACAACTTGTCTTTAGTCACGTGCTCTGTCCATGGTATCCTCAGCATCCTTCTGTAAAACCACATTTCTGCTGACTTAAGCCCCTCCTTCATTCTTGAGGTGATCGTTCAACATTCACTGCCATACAGAAGGACAGGCATCACATAGCAGACCATCACTCTTTTCTTTGTTTCCAATGAGATTTTCCTTTCTTTGTGTACTCTGGTTAGTTTTTGAAATGCGTCCTTGGTCATGCCAATAAGTCTTTAGATAGACCCGCTTATCATCAGGATAATAATTCTTGAAGATCTTTTGAACACGAGTATAGGGTTATCTCTTGTTTCCTGTTTAGAATTGGGTTTCCGTTTTATGTCTACTTCATTCCTATATTTCTAACGCTTGTATTTTCTACGCTAATATAAGTGCAAACAGTAACCATCTACCTTGAGTAGCGCTTGGGCCTTGTATTGGGTAAACATTAGTAAAAGAAAATTAAGTCAACTGCTAGAAATGTTGTGCCAGGTATTTTTTCTAGTCAGAAAAAGATCTTGCAGAATCATAAATCAAGCATTCGTCCGTGCATTGAATGCTGCCTTCATATCTGGTTTGATGTTCCTGTTGTACAACGTGTTGCAGCAAAATCCAACACTTGACAAAAAGAAAACGAAATAGGCAATAAAAACAAAAGTTGTATATGCAGAGACCCGACAGTTTATTTAGAAAGAGTTAGAGTTACATACTACATTATTTTTCAATCTAACCGCCGGCGGCGGCGACGACCATCTCAAGGCTGGCGCGAAATGAGTCACACGCTTTTGCGACTATGTCCTTGTTTATAGCGGCTAACGCCTCTACGATGGCAGCTTTCAGAGAGTCTACCGTGTTGTGGGCGTGCTTGTTGGTCTTGGCCTCGATCACGCCTCCAGAAGAAATAGTCAAGGGGGTTGCAGTCGGTGAGGAGGGCGGTCACTAGTCCGGTGACCAGTGGTTAGGAACATTGCTGAGCAACCACGCCTGAGTCGTCTTGTCTTTGTGCGCAGGAACAGAGTCCTGCTGGAAGACGTAGGGCCGTCCAGCGGCGATTTCGTCCATCCAGGACTTCACCACGGTCCTCAGCACCTCCTGGTAGATATCAGCGGTGACTCTCAGGCCCTTTTGAAAGAAGAACGGAGACATGACGTCCTCCTCGCTGGAGATGACGCCAAGGACCGGAAAAATTTGTATGCTTCCCGACGGGAACCTCTTCGATGTCTTTGCAGATCCACCTGTCGTTCTGCCTGTCACTCGTCTGGTCCTGGATGAATGAAATACTTTTCATCAGATGAACCTCAGCATTCTTTCAACATTGCCTATTTCGTTTTCTTTTTGTCAAGTGTCGGATTTTACTGCAACAACCTGTATACTTTGAATGTCTGCATTGTTATCGGTACTGACCTGGAATCTCGACTTCAGCCATCTTCTACCGCAGTGATGTGGCTTCCTCCAGTCCTTTCGGGGCAATTGTTCGGGTGAACTTTTAACTCGGTGCATCGATTGCATGCGTGTCACTCTATTGCAACTTCTTTGCGGATGTGCATTGTGGTGTAACGGATATCGTCTCGGAAAGAGAAATTAGAGAACCGAGTTCGAATTCCAGTTGCATTAACTTACGCATAAATACTCTTGGGAATTGTATTAACCGATCTCTCTTCCCTCCAGCTCTGGGATGAATAAAAGGACAGATTGGGTACTATAGCCTTTGTTGGCAACTGGTCTACCGCAGAAAGTAATGGCAATCTGCTGCGGGAAAACCTTCTGTCTAGTGAATCATGGATGTAAAGAAGCATGATTGCTCAAGCGTGTATCGATTATGGCAGTTAACTGACTGCCTTTATTGGCAACTAGGTCACACCGGTTTATTGTTGAAGTAGCTAGTTACAACTGTAAGTTCTATTCTAATAGTTTCTTCTCTCACACTGATCGCCTGTGAAACTCCTTTTTGGTTTCTTGTTTCCCTGATGAACTCATAATCTTAAAAAAAAATTAAACGCAACGCACATTTGGCATCTTCTGAATTCTTTGAATGATCTTTCTCATCACTAAAGTCTCATCGCAACTTCTTGCGTCTTGGAAGCAATATCACTTGCTTCAGGGCAAAATTCTTAAAAGTACACACTCACAAGCACACACACACACACACACGTGTGTGTGTGTGTGTTTGCGCGCGCAAGTTTCATTAAAGTCTAACAAAAATTCAGTTTTCTTTATTTATATTTAACTTTTCAACACCTCTAATGATTCTTGCAACTAGGATATGGAAAGTTACATTTTCCAATTCCAACCGGAAATTAAAAGTTGTTAACATAATAATAAAAACAAAACTTTCTCTGGTTTTTTATACACACACACACACACACACACACACACACACACACACACACACACACACACACATATATATATATATATATATATATATATATGTATGTATGTATGTATACATATATATATTTATATATATATATTTATATATATGTTATGGAAATTCAAGAAGATTAACGAAATGGTTATTAACAACCGACAATTTCAAATTATTTGTTTGAAGAGTATTTTTGATCGATACTCATATTTGAGTAGATATTCCGTTTATAATCAAACAGTAAACTGCGTCTAGAGATTATATACAAAAGAGGTATTGCCAAATATTCTATGTAAAATTCATAGATATGTTATCCAATGAAATAATTTGTACTATTATGTATAGCGAGTAAGCATAAAAGCAATTAAGCCCCAATTTTCAATTTCAGATTAATATTTAGTATTTGTTTTAGTAATTATAGCAATTTGCAGTGTCAAGATATTATTTGCAAGAACTAGACTTTAGTATTATGGCTCGTAAAAAAGAACTAAGAATGAATGAAAAGAACTATATAATCAAAGAAATTAGCAAAGGAAAGTTTTCGCTTCCAATTTCTAAGGATTTGAAAAGAGATCATCGAAGAATCAAGAAAATATGTCAAATGGGAATTTAACCACGGAAAAAAATGTCTCAGGCTGAATTCAGGAATTTAACAAAGCGAGATCTATCACATATCTGAAGAGAATTAATAAGAAACCCAAATGCGTCAAGTGTGTTCATATTTGAGGCCGCTGGAGCTTCTATGTAGTCAAAGGAAACAAGGTGTAAAGCATTAAGGAAGTTTGCTGATGTAAAAAATAAAATAAAGAAACCATTATAAAAAAAAAACATATGGAAAGAAGATAGCAGTTGGCAAAAACATACATAAAAACTGATTTCAGTAAAGTGCTTTTTACAGACGAATCAAGAATCACCCTCGATGGGCCTGATGGATTGGCTCGAGGATGGGTTTGCAATCAACATGACTCAAGAAAATTTTTTAAACGCCAAGGCGGCGGTGGGATCATGATATCACCTGGGATTCTTGGTAATGAGCTCTTGGTCCATTTAAAGTGAAAGACGGGGTTAAAATGTACTCCAGAAGTTACTGTGATTTTTTAGAGCAATATTTCTTTGAATGGCTTGATAACCAGAATTTAGTCAAACGTAGATCTATGATCTTTATGCACGACAACGCACTGAGTCATGCATCAAAGTTTACTAAATCCTGGTTGAAAGAAAAGGAATTTGTTGAAGATTCTCTTATGGACTGGCCTTCAAATAGCTGTGACTTGAAACCCATTGAGAACCTGTGGAGCATCCTCAAGAGAGATATTTATTCTAATGGAAGGCAATTTAACAGCAGGTGTGACCTCTGGGTGGGGTAGTTAAAGTTGCTGCAAACAACTTACCAGACACTAAAATTGCAAATCTAATATCTAATGTTGACAATAAGTTGCTAAGAGTTATTGAAAAGAAAGAAGCATTTTAGGAGGTTCTTATTATTTTTTGTTAATATGTCTTTTATTTTAAAAGTAACAAGTTTTTTATGCTTTTCCTTTAAGAAATTGACAAATTTGTTCTCAAATCTTTTCATATTATTTTTTACATTAGTTTTACAAGGTATAATAATGTAAAAGTATCAAAATAAATAGTTGCAAATAAATTACTGACAGTCAAATTAAGCTGTTTTGTTAACTTAGAAAAATTTTTTCCAACCAAAAACAATAGCTTTCTCTATCACTATATATCTAAGTTAATAATATTGAGTAGAATCTAAACAACATCATAATAGGACTTTTAACATTAAAGACGCAACTTTTTATACCAATTCATTACTTGCATATAATCTCTAGACGCAGTTTAAATATATTTATTTCTACCGGCCAGATTATTTACGATAAATTTTGTTACAAAATGTGTGTCATTCGGCAGGATTCGAACCTGTGACCGCTATCAATGTAGGGGAAGCTAACAATTCATCTGATGCGACCTAGTTTTCTATATTGGTTTTATTTTGTTATTTACTACTAATTTTTGTAAACTAATCGATAAACACTTTCCAAAAATACTTTCTAGCTGTACTAGTAATTTAGAAAATTACATGAAAAAAAAACGTCACGAACCTAAATAACAATGTGCAAAGCGACATCATTAACAAGAAATGTAATTGTAGGTACAAAAATAAGTTTCCTCTTAACGGACTTTATAATGCAAAAGGAATTATTTACTCAGCAAAAGCACATGACATAAATAGTCAAAGCAAAACATATTTAGGATCTACCGAAGACAGTATAACACTATTTTAGCATGGCCGGACGGAAGTAATTATATTAGTGTGTATTATTAATTTTTATCGAAAAGAACCAGTTGGAGAGAATTGTTTTGTTCCAATATGAATAGAGGAAATAAATTCATTCTGTTCCGATATGAGTAGAGAAAAAAAAGAAAGGGAAATTGCAACTAAAAAGCTGAAATATGAACTGGTTTATATTGCATTGCGAGTGTGTAGGTCCGATTGTTTTGCACAAAAATCTAGCCGCCCGAGTCAGACGAGGTCAGTGCATCGGTCGGCCATTTTTGACAAGCGGAAGCAGCGTAGCTAAGAGAAGTTCAAGTGTTTTCGTCGACCCAGCTGATAAAAATGATTTTTTTTTATTTTTTTATTTATTTTATTTTTTTATTTATTGATTTTTTTTTTTTTTACAAACCCATGCTGAATATGACCGAAATATGGCCGCAGATTGTCACAAACACAGAAAAAGGAGATTTAGTGTATCCAGACTTCTTTTAAAAGTTTAAAGGGTACATTTGTTGGCTATGAGAAATATCTAAATTGAAAAGAATTAGAGGCATAAAAGTTCCACCCAAAATGGGTAAAGAGAAAATTGTCTCATTGGTTAAACAAACAGAAAGAAGAGACGTCACAAAAATATTGTTATAGAAAGAAGTAACTCCGCCCCAAAAGCTGGGGGGGGCGAGAATGATTTCATTGACCGCAAGGGCCAGAAAGTAGATGTGCATAGATACCCCGTGTCCGTCATACCTTGCACCAGTAAAGCAGGGACAAGCATAAATACAGAGCCCCAAGGGGCCCACAATGAGTCCAGTAGGCTCTCGACCCAGAGATGTAACGACGTAGAATAGGCGCCAAGACACTGGGCGCCCACCGTAGGAGCGGCTGCCTTCCATAGATTTCCTGGCTGAAGAGAGATAATTGCCACGTCATTGGGTACAAACCGTAGAGAATCCTGTCGCTGACTTAGCTGAAGATGTACAGAGACAGAGATAAATGCCACGCCGATGGGTGCCAACCGTAGAGAAGCCTGTCGCCGACCGACCGAAAAGAATTAAAGTCAGACGAGAAGTGTTTTTGCAGACGAAGTCTTCAAACGGCCAATCAGAGTTAAAGACAGATAAGAAGTGATTTTGCAGATAAAGTTGTTAGAGGAAGACGACTTACCGCCGCTGCCAGCTTTACCCACCACAGACAAAGACCATCCTTCGGCAGTTTCCGTAAAGCGTCGGTGTGAAGCGAACAAAACATTTTGAATCGCCACAGACTTGAAACGCCGACTGGAGTGAAGTGATATTGCCAACCACAGACGCGAATTAATGAGAAGAAGAAAAACTCTTCACAAATTACTACTTAGAGAAATTGGTCGATACTTCCGTTCCGTTGACGCCTCACGTCTCGGGGTCACAATAGTTTTGAAATTAGATGGAATAACCATAAGTCTACACTTAAAATTGAAAACCTCAAAAATTGCATAAAACTGGCTAGCTACGTGTGGATATTAAAATTGATGTATTAAAAAGACCCTGATATAACTTGGAGCATAGTAAAAATAGTATACCTTACAAAGGTGGTAAAATATGCAGATTATGCTAGGAGGAAAATTTGGCTATTATGTTGTTCCCAGGAAAAATAACTAAGTGAAAGAACAGAAATTATGTCCAAGTGTAACCATACGAATAAATACTTACTAGGATCATACAATAACGGATGAAAGTGTTCTATGACTCTTAAGTAAATTCTAATTTTGAAAATTGCTCGTACATAAAAGATCTCTATTACGCGAGCGTTTAGAAACGGTAAAATCAGATATTTTAAATCGCCTGACGGTAGAAACCGAGTTTGGGTAATAAATCATTTTCAAATGAAAATATTTCAAAGTTCTACAATATAATTGTATTGAACAATACAACTGTGTACTGGTTTAATTTAATTATAACCAAAACCTAACTAATTAACTATATATATATATATATATATATATATATATATATATATATATATATATACATATATAATGCTTAATGTCTTATTTATTATGACACATATGGGTGATATACGCAAGCTTGGACGATTGTACTTGACATTGTTTCCAAATTTTATCTATACATTACTCCTGTTTTCAACAAAGGCAAGACGTGTTTAATTACATTGTAATTTCTTTTTCATAAATATGTGAGTGATCTTTTAACCGGCATTGCTTATGCTCAAGAACATGAATTGAGACGTTACCTTTGGACATGAACTGAGATGTCACCTTTTTAATTTTAAGTAAAACATCTTAAAAAGCATTCTGTAACCAGATTTCCTTTAACTTGAGCATAAAAAAACATTCTGTAACTAGACGTCCTTTAACTGGAACAGAAAAACAAGAGTAAATTACTTTTAACGGGTTAAATTAATGATTTCCATAAATAATTCTGTTTAAAAAACGATAGACATTTTGTGTCGATTAATTTCAGTGACCGACTTTTCCAAGTTGAGAATAGTTTTTCTCTGACAAGGAGAAAATTCCCTCAGAGATTGTCTGAAGTTCATTTCAGTAGAAAAGTACATGAAATATGCTTCAAGCTTTAGATATGTCAAAGTTTTCTTGAAGGTAGGTGGTGAGTTTAGTAAAAAAATGACCTTTCAAAAACCCATTAACAAGCAAATTGCTTGAAGATAATTCGTTTAAGACGTGCAGATGTTGTAAAGTACTCAATATTCGGAAATACAGCATTAACAGTGAATAAATTGATAAAAGGTTCAATAGTTTATCCCCCGACTTACAGCGGTGAATTTTCACATCAATATTTACAAGATAATAATAATAATAATAATAATAATAATAATAATAATAATAATAAAAAATCTTAGTATGGCCAGGATAGATTATCGTAAGGCATTCGATAGAGTGCCACATATCTGAATTTTAAAGACTTTAAATATATACAAGATATCACCCGTCATCATCAATTTCATCAAACAATGCATGTCGATATGGAAAACAACCCTTTACCTCAATCATACAAATGGAACCTATAAGTCTGGTGAAATAAACATCAAAAGAATTATATTTCAAGGTGATTCTTTGTCCCCCTTACTATTCTGCATATGATTAAATGAAATTCAATTTGAATAAATGTGCTAAAGCTACAGTTTTACGTGGATCGCTACAACAAACATTCTCAATTAGCTTAGACCCTACTGTAACAATAAAATAATTAAAACAAGAAGAAGCTTATAAATACCTAGGTGTAAATGAGAGTGAAAAAATTCACCATAAAACAATAAAGGAAATAGTGGATAAAGAGTACTATAGAAGGCTACGACTGATATTAAAAACTGAATTGAATTCTCCGAACAGAATTATGGCCATTAATAGCCTTGCGATCCAAGTTGTCCAATATAGTTTCAACATCTTAAACTGGACTCTAAATGACATCAGGCGAATGGATTCTAAAACAAGAAAGCTTCTTTCTAAGCATGATGCATCATCCAAAGGCTGATGTAGACCGTCTATACATACCCCTTAAAGAAGGTGGAAGAGGTCTTATTCAGCTGGAACTGTCATACAAGACAACTATTGGCTTACTAACATACATAGAAGCAACAAAGGACTGGATGTTACAATTAGTCAAGCAGCATGAAGAAAGAAAGAAAAAATATGCAATAATAAAAGAAGGCAGTAAACACAAACACGATTTACATTTAGTAGAATCTGTATAAATGCAAAACAGAAGTCAAGAACCAAGTATTGCGATAAAAAATATGAAAATGAAAGTCAAAGATAAATCTCTTGAACAGATGAAACAACGCTGGCAAAACAAACCTCTGCATAGCCAATATCCAGAACGTGCCAACAAATCCAATGTTGATAAAGTTAATACTCATCGATGGTTACGTGCATCTGGATTAAAGTCTGAGACTGAAGGCTTTATTCTTGCAGCACAAGATCAACGTTTTTTCACTAGAATCTTTCAGGCAAATATTATACATAATGATGTGGATCCAAAATGCAGGTTCTGTGATAAACACCAAGAAACAATAGATCATCTAATCTCAGGCTGTTCTGTAATTACCCCAAATGAATATAAAAATCTTCACGATAGAGTGGGACAATATTTACATTGGACAATGTGCCAACACTATAGAAAATCTGTAAACAAACACTGGTATGAACATCACCCAGTACCGATTACAGAAATAGAAGATGTCACCATTCTATGGGATTATACCATCTACACAAACAGAAAAATTGAAGCAAACAGGCCGGACATTATTGTTAAAACCAGAAAGAAAAAGCTTGTCTATTAATTGATATGGCCTGTCCAGCGGATTGTAACATAGCAACCAAGGAATTCGAAAAACTGTCAAAATATAAAGACCTGGAAATTGAAATAGAAAAAATGTGGAAATTGAAAACCAGAGTCGTGCCAGTGATAGTGGGTGCACTTGGAATGATAAAAAATGGAACAAAACAACACATTGAAAGAATCCCTGAAAACCCCAGCATAAGAGATATACAAAAAATTGTCTTATTAAGTACAGCCCACACACTAAGAAGAACTTTGTCTATGTAACGCTAGGTATGTTAGGAGAGATAGAAAAAAATGAAATGGAGTCATAACAACACACCACGACCTGCCTTAGGTATTCCCGCAGACTTGGTAGGTAGTGAGACCAAAGTAGAAATTGGAATATAATGAAAAATGACAACATAATAATAGCATCTATCTATTAACTGATAGGTAGAATAGATATATAATGAAGAAACGAGATAGATCGTCGTCGTCTTGCGGCCTTGTCTGAGATAGAACTCACTACACTTCTCCAGTATTCCCTGTGCATTTGAAACCCGGGCACAGTTTTTTGTAGCGAAATACATAATCTTGTCAAATAGCTGAATACGTGATGGTTCGCCAGGGCTACTAAGTGTGTTTCTATTGTGATACCAACACTGGATGGGTTGCCTCCAGGCCCTATCCTGTTATTTAACCCATAACTGGAGGGAAGTGACGGATTAATACCTTTCCCAAGCGTACCAGTGCTTAAGTGTATGCAGGGTACTCAACTGGAATTCGAACTCGGCTCACCGATTTCTCTTTCCAAGGCGATATCCACTGCACCACAACGCACATCCGTCACTAAACGCTTACAGCACCTGGTATTCCCAAGCGGTCACCTATCTAAGTACTGACCAGGCTCAACGTTGCTTAAATTTGGTAATCGAGCGAGAACCGGTGTATTCAACGTGATATGCCTATCTATCTATCTATCTATCTATCTATCTATCTATCTATCTATCTATCTATCTATCTATCTATCTATCTATCTTAAACCTGTTCATATCTATCTATCTATCTATCTATCTATCTATCTATCTATCTATCCCAGCCTGTTCATATCTATCTATCCCAGCCTGTTCATATCTATCTATCTATCTATCTATCTATCTATCTATCTATCTATCTATCTATCTATCTATCTATCTTAAACCTGTTCATATCTATCTATCTATCTATCTATCTATCTATCTATCTATCTATCTATCTATCTATCTTAAACCTGTTCATATCTATCTATCTATCTATCTATCTATCTATCTATCTATCTATCTTAAACCTGTTCATATCTATCTATCTATCTATCTATCTATCTATCTATCTATCCCAGCCTGTTCATATCTATCTATCTATCTATCTATCTATCTATCTATCTATCTATCTATCTTAAACCTGTTCATATCTATCTATCTATCTATCTATCTATCTATCTATCTATCTATCTATCTATCTATCTTAAACCTGTTCATATCTATCTATCTATCTATCTATCTATCTATCTATCTATCTATCTATCTATCTATCTATCTTAAACCTGTTCTATCTATCTATCTATCTATCTATCTATCTATCTATCTATCTATCTATCATTTTAATTTTTCTACGTTTTCGAACATTTTTTCTGTTTCCCTGGAAAAAATAATCATAAAGTAACCATTGTCTTCAAAGAACTTTTAGTGGCTAAAACTAGAACCAGACACATTAAATGACCCATACAGACTTGTGCTACAAAATCTCTTTTTAAAAATAATATTCTTAATCTTCTTTTCACTTGTTTCTTTACTATCATTTAGCATCAAAGAAGTCGCCATGTGCTTATGAACTTGGTCCTAATTTATTTAGCACGAATGATATTTTTTATGAGTTATTTCTTTGTATTTCACAAAAAGAGTAATTGGTTCTCTATTTCTTGTAATCTACTGAGACGAACAGTTCACGTGAAAATTTCATGGCTTTCCCATTTTAATTTTTTAATGAATCAAGAATGCTTAAGTTTTTTTTTTGTTTTTTTTTGTTTTTTTGATAGTTTCACTCCAAGCAAAGCAGGACTGCCATTGGTGCGCAGTGAATTACAGAGAGAGAGGAAAAGAGGATACAGGGAATGCAGAAAAAAAGATTGGGTTTAGGCAGGTCGATGGAATTTAGGGAGGTGAAAGGGATTTTTCTCTTTTTCTGTTGTTCATGATAAGTGTCATTTTTTGGTTTAATTTTCCTTAAATCTTCGTCGTTGTTGATACGTTCCATCAGTGGTATTCTCAGCATCCTTCTGTAGAGTTACATGGCTTTATCTCCCATCTTCATTTGCTAGAAAATTCTTCATCATTCACTGTCAAATAGGAGGACCAGTGCAGTACTCTTTTCTTTGTTTCTGACGAAATATTTTTCTTAATACTTTTCTTAGTTTTTGAAAGGCCTCTTTTGCTATTTCAATGCGACTTCGAATTTTGGTGTCTCTATTTCTGTACTCTCTTAAAAAACTTCCCATGTATTTAAATGTTTGTACTTGTTTGCTTTTTTGTCGCCAATTCGTAGTTTGCTATTTCTTTTGCTGACAAACATACATTATGTCTTCTTGACAATTGTTGGTTTAATCCTTCTTCTCGCTTTCCTTTTCTTGGGCTCTTCCTCTTGCTGAACAACCATGCATTCTGTCTTCTTACAATTGATAGTTAGTCTTTTCTTCTCGCTTTCCTTTACTTAGGTTCTTCCTCTTGCTGGCCTCTGAATATTCTGTCGTCTTACAATTGATGGTTAGTCCTTTCTTCTCGCTTTCCTTTACTTAGGTTGTTCCTCTTGCTGACCTCTGTACATTCTACCTTATTACAATTGATGGTTAGTCTTTTCTTCTTGCTTTCCTTTACTTAGGTTGTTCCTCTTGCTGACCTCTATACATTTTATCTTATTACAATTGATGGTTAGTCTTTTCCTCTCGCTTTCCTTTACTTAGGTTGTTCCTCTTACTAAACTCTATACATTCTGTCTTATTACAATTGATGATTAGTCCTTTCTTCTTGCTTTCCTTTACTTAGGTTGTTCCTCTTGCTGACCTCTTTACATTCTGTCTTCTTACAATTAATGATTAGTCTTTTCTTCTTGCTTTCCTTTACTTAGGTTGTTCCTCTTGCTGACTTCTGTACATTCTGTCTTATTACAATTGATGGTTAGTCTTTTCTTCTTGCTTTCCTTTACTTAGGTTGTTCCTCTTGCTGACCTGTATACATTCTGTCTCCTTACAATTGATGGTTAGTCTTTTCTTCCTGCTTTCCTTTACTTAGGTTCTTCTTCTTGCTGACCTCTATACATTCTGTCTTATTACAATTGATGGTTTGTCTTTTCTTCTCGCTTTCCTTTACTTAGGTTGTTCCTCTTGTTGACCTCTATACATTCTGTCTTATTACAATTGATGGTTAGTCTTTTCCTCTCGCTTTCCTTTACTAATTTCTATAGGATTGTTTCTACTTCTTGTGTTTGTTATCAGTTATGAGCGTCCTGTATAAAGTCCTGTCACCTCAAACAAATGACATCTTTAGCTGAATATTTCCAGGACCCGGTAACGAACACTTTTATTGTCTTTAATCCTTTATATTTCTCTCAGGGTGGATTAGCCCACAATACAACAATATTACCTATTTCTATGAAAGGGTCGGATTGATATTCATACCATTTTTTTTCGAAATGTTTACATATTACACAGTGAATTGTATTGCCCGACTCTATCATATCTGCTTTCGTATTCGGTAAATATAAAATTAGCGATCTTTTTTAAATTTCTTGTCACAGAATCTATACCTAGGTCAGCACTTTTCTGCATCATGTCCGCTTAACAGTTCCTTGTCTTGAGCGTTCCGGGCTTGAGCGACGAAAAAGGATCATCTTGATAGATTTGAATCAAGAACTACGGAACGACTGATGATCTCTATTGTGGTTCGACGAAGACACAGGCTTTGATTTTTGCTACAGACAGCGTAGGGAAGACGTCTTGAAAGTACTTGAAGGCTGCAGACTCCTTGTCTAGATTTCTTGAATTACCTGCATTCTATGAGTTTTACTTATAGTTCGACGAAAACATCGCCTTTGACTTTTATCGCAGACAAGAATTCTTCTAACCTGAACCATACAAACTGTTTCATACCACCCAGTTTTAAGTGCAGTAAAGGAAACAATATATTCGAGGGTCTAACCGTGTCTACCATTGGACATTGTTCATCACCACACTGAATTTTGTTTAAAGTGACTAGTCCTGTCTGTGGCGGTGTCCCTGCTGTCCAAAAGGCAAATACAACACGGAGACTTGGTAAAACCGCCTAGGAGTCCAATAAAAAAGGATAACCATTTTAAAGTCTTCAGTAAGCTCTCAACCGTACTTTTTATACTTCAGTGCATCTAGCAAGATTCATTTCTCTTTTAGCTGCACCTGCTGTATTGCTCTTTGTGCTGCACCGAGTGAGCCAAGGGAAGAGGTAGATTCATGTTCTCGTTATGAAGCAATGTTGTTTTGAGGCTTTTGAATGAATGTCAATGAAGACACGCCACGCGCTGGAGTTACAGGCGAAATCTAATTGCCTCAAACAGACCGCTGACATTGTGGCAGAATCAAAGCCAATCTTGACGGGTAAAACGCTTGGAAAATAATGGTGACGCTCTCTCTGATCTGCGACATTTAACAAATTCCACTGCTCAAGCCTTGGTGTCAATTTCTCGGATAGTTGATCAGATCGTTGAGATCATTTTGGAGTTGGAGTAGTATGGGTTTCTCTCCCCAACTGTGCATCTGTAATCTGGAACAATGATTTCATCCTTATTCTGAACTGATGTTCTCTTTTGAAGACGTTTGCTCTCTCTTTGGAGGAGAGGGTACGTAAAGCTCAGGGCATTGTGGCACAGAGGAAATGGATGACAAAGGGGTCTGGATATATGATACCAGGTGCCTTCTTTCCAGCTAGATGTTTGAAACGGTCCATTATGCAGAAGAACGAAATGCTTGAGTGGTTAGTTGGTTCCCTTTAAATTCGTGGGATCACTAATGTGAAGGCTCCATTCTCCCCTCTGTAGCATCCTGCAAAAGAACAAAATAAAAATACGAGTATTAAAATAAAAATATATTTCAAACAATACTAATAGGAAATGCCACAATAATACGGAATATTGAATACTGAACATCTCTAATATTTTGGATTTTTATGGCTCTTGCCAATGATTTGGTATAGAAAACGTGGATGATATTGTGTTTTTTTTTTGTTTTTGTTTTTGTTTTTGTTTTTTGTTTTTGTTTTAAATCGTTTCCCCCACCCAAGTAAGGGAGAACGGTCACTGGTGTGCTGAGTGTTATGGTGAGAGAAAAATCAATGTACAGTGAATGTCGAAGGAAGGATAAGATATGGATAAGATATTAGATAGAAGGTGGCAAGTGATACTGAATTTGCACATATCAGGGAAGCAAGCAAACAGAAGATAAACTATTAGAGTAGAAGAGGAAGTAATATTTAACTAAATCGACAGTGAACAGGTGGTACCTTGATGCCAATCTAGTATCAGTCAGTTGAGTGCCATACGTGCTTGGGCGATCATGTCTCAAAACAGACATGACTGACTGGGCAGAAGATTATCCAGCAATAGGTTACCATTGCTTTCTGCGGTAGACTGGTTGCCGACCAAGGCTATAGAACCCAATCTGTCCTGTTATTTAACCCATAACTGGAAGGAATGGACGGATTAATACCTTTCCCAAGGGTATTTGCGCGTAAGTGAATACAATGAATTCGGTTGGAATTCGAAATCGGCTCCCCGATTTCACGTTCCGAGCCGATATCCAATGCACCACAACGCACATCCACCAATCTAGTAGCATGCGTAAATACATGACGTCGGGGAACCAGGATAAAAGTTCGTCAGAGCAGTTGCTATTAAAATATTTGTAGAAAAGAAAGAGAGAATGCACATCTTGTCGGTGAGAAAGTGATTGAAGGTGGACTGCCAAGTCAGCAGCGATCATATTGCAGATCCTTTGGAATTCAATTCTTAAAATTCCAAATTTTTTACTCTTAAAAATTCCACTATCCAAACAATCAAAACTTTCCATCTAATCTTCTAGAGTCCGCAGGTGAAATGTGGTGCTCAAAGTTGGTCGTGATTCTCGGCGAGCATTCTAAAATATGATTAGTAGGCCTGAGATATTTTAGAATATGTCACAGATTACTTTTTCGCCACAGACCTAAGAAAATGCATCAGCCGGTTGCTTACTACCTTTGGATGCCACATGGGACAAATGTATCTACTGACGACGACTTGTCTGCACTTAGCTACAAGTAAACTGAGCTGTTTAGCTTCAGTCAGTTAAGTGCCAAATGGCGGAACCGCAAGTATTTGGGACGAGTCCATTCCGAGGTAAGGTGAAGTTCCTAATCTTAGTAGGGTCAGTCAGTCAGTTAAGTGCCATTCGTGATACACGCTTTGGGCGATCATGTCTCGATAAAGACATGACTGACTGGGTAGAAGATTATCCCGCAGTAGGTTGCCATTGCTTTCTGCGGTAGACTGGTTGACGACCAAGGCTATAGAATCCTGTCCTGTTATTTAACCCATAACTGGAAGAAATAGACGGATTAATACCTTTCCTTAGGGTATTTGCGAGTAAGTGAATGCAAGGAATTCAACTGAAATTCGAAATCGGCTCTCCGATTTCTCGTTCCGAGCCGATATCCACTGCGCCACAACGCATCCCTGTTTAGCTTACGTTACCTATACTTATACTGCTATATATGTTGCCAGAACGTTCGGGGAATTTCTTTTAGAAACTACTCGAATGTTCTTGAAACATCTAGAAAGTTCTAGAAAATTCTCTTTCGGCAACTCAGCGCTGAATCTGCCTGGAATGTAATGGAAATTAACGAGTTTCAAAATATTTATATCCAGTCACAAAAACAAAGTTTGAAGACAATAATAATCATTTTCTTTGCCTTCTAGATAGAAGCAATTAGGAAAATTTTGCTTAAGGAATCAGCGCATATGCTAGGCCAGAAAAAACTTCTTAAGCCGGCAAAGCATAGAAATGAATACAATATGAAAACAAATAATGCGTAATGCTACAAAAAATCATTAGCTATAAAGATTGCAATATGAGCTCTGGTAAAAAAATGTTTACTGTGACATTAGGTTTATAATTCCAAAAATTTACATACTGATGTCCTCAAGGATACATGGCTCTGTAGATATAAGCGTTGATTAGTTCCAGTGAATTGACTCAAAGTGTTGTGAGTTCAATACTTGGCTACAGCAGAGGTGAACAAATAACTTAGAGAGTTGTTAAAGGGAGATAGATACATGGCTACCAGAAATGGCATCGCAAATGGAATGAAAATGACATACCCCAGTGATCAAAATAAAGGGTTTCGTTCAGAATTTCTAGCACCTGAAGAAGACCGGAGTGTACAACGGCCGAAACGTCGTAAATAAATAAGGACAACAATACGAATAGTGTAAATAATGTACTTACTCACCAAAAACAGCCAAATTTTATTACACGGTGTTATTTTTCGAGATCATTTACATAATATAAAATTAATTAAAACGAATATTTTTAAGACCATAATATTTTGAAAAACTGAAGACAGTTTTGAATTTTTTCAGATTTTTGTTTAATATTGGGGAAATCAACCTTCAATAAAGCTCAAGTGGTATTCGTGTATACAAACGGTCGCTTGAGATGCTGGGAAAATGGTCAGTTCCTTGTATCGCTCCAAAATGCACCTGAAGAAGGCCGGAGTGTACAACGGCCGAAACGTCGTAAATAAATAAGGACAACAATACGAATAGTGTAAATAATGTACTTACTCACCAAAAACAGCCAAATTTTATTACACGGTGTTATTTTTCGAGATCATTTACATAATATAAAATTAATTAAAACGAATATTTTTAAGACCATAATATTTTGAAAAACTGAAGACAGTTTTGAATTTTTTCAGATTTTTGTTTAATATTGGGGAAATCAACCTTCAATAACGCTCAAGTGGTATTCGTGTATACAAACGGTCGCTTGAGATGCTGGGAAAATGGTCAGTTCCTTGTATCGCTCCAAAATGCACCTGAAGAAGGCCGGAGTGTACAACGGCCGAAACGTCGTAAATAAATAAGGACAACAATACGAATAGTGTAAATAATGTACTTACTCACCAAAAACAGCCAAATTTTATTACACGGTGTTATTTTTCGAGATCATTTACATAATATAAAATTAATTAAAACGAATATTTTTAAGACCATAATATTTTGAAAAACTGAAGACAGTTTTGAATTTTTTCAGATTTTTGTTTAATATTGGGGAAATCAACCTTCAATAAAACTCAAGTGGTATTCGTGTATACAAACGGTCGCTTGAGATGCTGGGAAAATGGTCAGTTCCTTGTATCGCTCCAAAATGCACCTGAAGAAGGCCGGAGTGTACAACGGCCGAAACGTCGTAAATAAATAAGGACAACAATACGAATAGTGTAAATAATGTACTTACTCACCAAAAACAGCCAAATTTTATTACACGGTGTTATTTTTCGAGATCATTTACATAATATAAAATTAATTAAAACGAATATTTTTAAGAACTTAATATTTTGGAAAACTGAAGACAGTTTTGAATTTTTTCAGATTTTTGTTTAATATTGGGGAAATCAACCTTCAATAAAGCTCAAGTGGTACTCGTGTATACAAACAGTCGCTGGAGATACTGGGAAAATGATCAGTTCCTTGTATCGCTCCAAAATGCTCCGCGTTCTTCATTTACAGAGCTCGATCATACCAAACATTCTATCAATGTCTGAACTGGTGGAACCAAAGAAAGTAGTTTTCTGGAAAATCTGTCATGGAAATAGCAATAAATAATATGTAGTCTTGACACAGAAAAATCTGTTTGAATGGAATTTCCATTTTACCTATGGAATACGAAAGGGTAAGAATTGTTCGACCTGATTACATTAGGACAGGTTGATTTTTCACGTTTATGCGAAAGTCGAAAAAGAACTCGGTGTTAAATTTGGAGTTTTATGCGCTTTAAGTATTGACATCATAAATTAGTTTCAAAGCTTTTATAATTTTCGAGCATTTAGTTTTAAATATCGTCCGAAAAAAAGTACAATAAGATCTAATGTGTGCAGGTTTTTATTTACAGACTTCAAGAATAAATCCAAGTAAAATTTATAACTCTTATATTAAATTCTTTGAATGGAAAATATATTCATGCAAGAATTTTAATTATAAATAACTACAAACAAAATATGCATTGGGAAAGGTATTAATCCGTCTCTTTCTTTTGAGCAAATAGCAGGACAAACTGGGTTCTATAGCCTTGGGTGGCAACCGGTCTAGAGACTAGTTGAGCTTCATCTAGCTATCTCACCCAAGGAAATACTACTTCTACTGCGGCTACAATAATCACATTATTATGTTCTGTCACTTCACAGTGAAGTGAGATATTTTGGGCCTATTTTGAAAAAAAAAATTATTAGGATGCAACTTATTACGATGCTTTTCCTTGTATTATAAGTTACTTGAACCTAAAATAAAACTTTTCAAGTATTTTACTTACAATATAATGTCCTGGCACCTTACATTGAAATGAGACATTTTGGCCTATTTTGAACCAAAGCTTATTAGAATGCACGTTATTAGGATTCTTTCCCTTGTATTATAAGTTACTTGAACCTAAAAGTAAACTTTTCAAGTATTTTACTTACATTATTATGTCCTGGAACTTCACAGTGAAATGAGTACATTTTGTTTTTTTTAACAAAAAGTTATCAGGATGCAAGTTGGTAGGCGTAGTCAATAGACGTAGACCAATAGTGGTAGACCAGTAGACCTCTAGTAGAAGACTTGTAGACCTCTAGTGGTCGTATACCTCTATGCATCCTCGCCTCAGTCTGTATTTATGGCTGACACCAGCCAATCACATTACTGTGAAGAGGAACCAAGATGTATGCATATTCATTACATATTCATTATATACACAGCTCATCAGTACGGTTAGAGATCTGATCTTTTTACCCAGGATTGAAACCCGACAGAATTGGCGTCAGTCGGCGATTCTACCTCTGAGCTATGAGCGCCCGGTAGAAGGAAGCAAACTTTTTAGCGTGTATATTACCATTATACATGCCCAATAGCCAGTGTGCTCTTATTCATTACTGAATGAGCGATGCGTAGATGCTAGAGTTGCTTCTATTTTTCAAAGTTTACCATTCTCACAGAGTGCTCAATCAGGGTGTGAGAGCGTAAATAGTCATCTGCAAACAGATCTGTTTCGCTGTATCACAGCTCATCAGTACGTTAGAGATCCGATTACTTTTACCCAGGATTGAAACCTGACCGAATTGGCGTCAGTCGGCGATTCTATCACTGAGCTACGGTAGAAGAAGGCAAACTTTTTAGCGTGTATATTATCGATGAAAGAGAAAATGACAAAAATTTGCAAATTAAAATCAAGCGGCAAACTGATAGTGACATAAAAAATGATATTTACATGGCATAGTTAAGTCTGGCATAAGAGCAGGAATATGGAGAAACTAAAAAATCAACTACACTAGCTAGTTAGCTATTAATTCCGTAATTTATTAACATTTCTTTAGTTTTGTATGAGGCACCTGTGATGATCAGTTTCACTATTTAGTATTGATCAGCCACACTAGCTCAATGACAACTACTTCATTCCTTGTTTTATAAGCATTGGCTTATTTGGCACAAGGATACTACCTATGAGGATCCTGCTTACTATTCAGCTGCAATGATCAAAGAGAGACTGTTGTTAATTATTATATTACTTTGTAGCATCCTCTTATTCAAAAATGTTAGCTTAGTTTGACACAAGGCTATACAAGCATGGGGAAAATAAATTACTGTGCTGACAATTTAGTAGCATTTGTCAACCTGAGTAACTAGTTAACAATTAGCTTATTGCAAAATGGTCTATCATTTACATACTTTAAGTTAATAAAACACAAATTCACAAAGACTCGATCGTAATTAAGGTCAATTCGAGTAGCCCGTTAACCATTACTCCCTGCCGAATTATCCGGAAGCGGATTGATCAAAGGCGAAATGGATACAGACGATATTTTGGTAATGCGTCTATAGGGATCAAACTGTCTATTTAGTAGTAATGATCCATCAGACTAGCTCGTTAACCATTGCTACCCGCCAAATTGTTCCAAAACGGATTGAGCTGAATGGATACATACGATATTTTGGTAAAATCTGTGACAGCATCAATTCTGTCATGCACAGACGCCTTATGGGGGTCCAACTCCTTGTTTAGTCGTATTAATAGTCCACCAGATTAGCTCATTAACCATTAGTCGGTGATGTTTTCTCCGAGGGCAGATGGGCGTGTTACTCAGGCGAAGCGATAATATATAGAAGTCGTGACGACACCCATTCTGTCACTTTCATTGTGCATAAAGAAACATTTGGTGTCAAATATATTTTATGACGACAAAACAGGTGTCTTCAAAGACCAGATGAGTGTTTTTGCAAAAATGAAAAAAAAAAAAAAGTCGAGACCTCCTCGAGTTACAAACAAACAAACAGTTGAATTACAACACTTGGTTCGTTTTATTTATAGCGGCAATCGGCTGATATCAACAGCTGTTATAATAATTTATAACACTAAAGAACTGGAAAAGAAATTATATATATATATATATGTGTGTGTGTGTGTGTGTGTGTGCGCACGTAGGTATATCTGTGACGTTAGCCTATTAATGATTAGATCATTTATGTTAATAAAATAAAGACGTATGTGTTTATTAACATAAACTTCTTTGTCAATGCACTTAATTAATTTGTAAATATTAATCACTTATATACAATATTATAGTGAAGTCCTTAGCAATAAATTCTATAATAAATAAAATATAAGCAAAACCATGAATATATATATATATATATATATATATATATATATATATATATATATAAACGTACATTTTAAAGATAAATTATCTTATCTGACTCTTATAAGTAACACAGAAATATCCAAAGTGGAATGCAAACATAGTAAAAGAAGAATTTTATGGTTCAACCCTCTCCGCTTCTGCAGGCTATCGACAGTATTTTTGTAAATTTAATAAATACATACTTTCAAAACATAAATCTTTAAATAAGCTCTTCAATAAGAAAACGATTAAGATTAGCTGCTCCTATGCCGGCGACATGTATTGGGTTATCAACTCACACATGATCATTTTTTAAGAAATTTCAATGGAATAAACAACAAACCTGGTATTTAATCCTCCTGTGGTTGAGGATCTGGGGAAAATTGTCTAGTGAAGAGCAAATGAGGATCTACCGGGGTTATATATCAGGCGACTATTTTGCCAAAAGAAAATAAGAAAAGTTATGTTTTCATTGGAATTTCCGCGGAGGGAATAGAAACCGAACCAAGTTCAAACGGGGGTTGACAAGTCAGACGCCTGACATTTCGTCTGCCGAAATAGACTATTCCTCGGATGAGGTGATTTAAAAATTTATTATTTAATAAATATTTGCTCTGTAATTAAATACATTGAACTCTTTTTGTTGGTCATTTTTAATATTTTATAATTTTTACCAATATATATAATTATTTACCAAGGAAATTTCTCTTACTACGGATTGTTTACTGTCACTATATATATATATATATATATATATATATATATATATATATATGTGTGTGTGTGTGTGTGTGTGTGTGTGTTGGAATTGGTCGGCATTTTTCATTCATTCCTAAAAATTTGGCTAAAACGAACTTTTTGTGTTGCTTTTTTGAAAACCAACATATGTATTTAGCTTTCTCTCTCTCCCTATCTCTATCTCTCTCTCGCTCTCTCTCTCTCTCTCTACCCCTCTCTATCTGTATCTCTTTATCTCTCACTGAACGTGGAACTTTAATTTTTTTTGTTTTACATTGCTGAAATAAATTCTGGATTTATAACCGTTTAAATATGTGTTGAGTTTTCTTCTCAATATATTTGCTCTGGTGGATAATATCCAGTGAGCTCTCTATTTCTATCTAATTGATAATTTATATTAATTAGATAAAATCTTTTGGATTATCCTCTCTGTCTTCACGGCTTACCATACTCTCCTATATATATATATATATATATATATATGTGTGTGTGTGTGTGTGTGTGTGTGTGTGTGTGTGTGTGTGTATTACATGTCAATGAGTTTTCATAAGATATCGTGACGACTCCCATACTGTCATACAAAGTAACTTATATGGGATCGAAATCACTATTCAGCAATTATGGTTAATCATACTAGCTCGTTAACCATTACTTAATTGTCCGAGTGTGGACTAAGATGTTGCGCAACTGACACAGACTAAAAGATAATATATTGAGATAAAAGTCGTGACGACGCCCATTATATTTCTCCTACTTACTCTCTCTCTCTTTCTCTCTCTCTCTCTCTCTCTCTCTTTATTGCTTTCTTCTACTTTAGTCAACAGTCGTAGCTTGCATGTAACGAAACATTTTTGTTTAAATCTGACATGTAAATGAGTTCATTCCCTATAGCCTAAGGTAAAATTGTACATCAATATATACATCTAAATATATATATATATATATATATATATATATATATATATATATATATATAACGTATACGCGTCTATGCGTTTATGAGGAAAGAAGGTTGACAATTGAGCCTGTAGCTTTACACCCTGTTAAACTGATGCAGATACCAACTAAGTTGAACCTTGATTCGTCGTTATAAGCGATCACCAATTTTCGAAAACTGGAAAGAAATTGCTTGCTAAGTAAACAGAGAGCAAAGCGAGATTCTAGAGAAGCGAAATCGTTTTACGTTTGCTAAAAAAAAAGTGTGGAGAAAAAGAAGACAAAGAGAAGAGAAAAAAGAAAGGTGTACTGATTTAAAGAGGTGGCCGTCGACGAAGATAAGGAAACAAGGTCACAGCAGTAGTAATATTTGCAGCAAGCTTGACAGGCGATAATAATCGAACGGCGAACGAGTCTTCCATCGGAGAACAGCGTTTGGGAGTTTGCCCACCCGGCCTTTCTGCTATTATTTTCTTCTTTTTTTTTTTCTTCTTTTTCAAAACCAGCTGCTTATTTTGCTGTAATGACGTCAATGGGTCACGTGTTTTGACGTCATTCGAGAAGCAGTGGGCGATCCGTTTGGAAGCCTAGGTCGTGCTGTCGATTGTGGGAAGCGAAATGTATCGTAGAGTGGTGTCCTTTCGAGTTGGTTTCGGTCGCGTCCTGTCAGTTATTGACGATGTTGGTTTAGCTGGGAGGTGCACAGACAGTTTCTGCAGAGGCTTTGAAATGGTAAACTTCAAGGTTTCTTTAAAATAATGTGCTGCACACGGACACACACAAATATTTTCACAATGAAATTAGTTCCAACCAACGAACATTAATAAAAAATATTCAGTCAACATACAAGTGTATGCAAATGTCTCGTGCCCACCTTCTGAATCTATTATAAGCCGCCCACTCTACTTTATGTCAATTTTCATAAGCTAGTATTTATTTTAAATACAAATTTCATTGTAACCTAATTATCTATAATAACAGACTATAAGGATATATAAGTGAACAATTCAACTAGAAAAGCTGAAAATAAATACAATGTGGCTAAATAGAAATTAGATCACGCCATCTTTAAGAAATCAATGTTTTCGGCAATTTTTTTTTAAAATCAAATTGAGATTCTCTTATTAAAAGTTGAATAATCTTAACACATTCAACTTTATGGATAAAAAATATGTGAATTTTATGGAATGTTTTTTCGAGACTTAGCGTAAGTAAAACAAATTCACAGATTTGGACAAAAAATAATGAAGACCCCAGAATTACGTCAAATCTGAGAATATTTTTCATCATTTGCCAGCTGTGCTTAGTTTAATTTGTAACGTATATAAATGAGGGTAGAAAAAAAGCAAATGTTGATAAAAAAAAAAAGCAATGATTATAAAGCACTGCCCAAAGGTCTCCAATAAAGTCGGGGGTTCAGTGGTAGTACCCATCAGCCCTATATATATATATATATATATATATATATATAAATTATTTTACTCTATTTATTTTCACCTTAATGTTCTCGTAATCACGATTAAGTTTCCTTGCAGTTTCCTTAAGGTTAGCAAAAAAGGGGCGCTGTAGTTGTTTTCCTAGTTGTTTTATTTCTGCAAGTACTTTCAATCTTATCCAAGATCATCATCATAGGCTCAATTGCTAAGACGAAATTAATGAAGTTGAATTTATTGCAGTTTACAGTTATAAGCAAAAAAAAAAAAAAAAAAAACGCGACGCTTATTTCAAATATTTATGGTGTAATGGAGGTGATTCAATTTTTATATTTGAAAAGTTTTTTTATACAATTTATGTGTTACAAACTATTCTGCTGTAATTCTTCCCCAAAATTATAACCTAGATATTTTTTTAAAATTTCTGCCATAGGCATTTTCGAACATTTTCTCCATATTCATAATTAATTCTGTTTAGTGTAGGTCATAATATTTAATGTAGGTACCTCAAGAATTTTAAGTTACTATTTGTATTTTAGCAATGTCAAATTTTTATTTGTATGTGCATATATGTATGTGAATGTATGCATGCGACATCTGATGAGAGGGAAACCCCAGGAAAACCTGCATACATACATAGTGGAAGTCAACTTGTGACCGAGTATTGCATTCAAACTTCATTTTTCATACATTCTAAATATCATGCCATTGTCACTGATTGCTTTTACGATCTGCAAGAATTTGGCAGCTCTTTCCAAATTGTCTTCCTGTCTTTCTAAATGCTGGCTGTGTAAATGTTGTGTGAATCCGCTGGCTGATGGATACAACTTATGGCAGGTTGTACATGCATGATTATCGGGAAATTCATATTATTAGTTGACATTACGATGTCTGTGGGTGACTGGGAAAACCTGTTTCTGAAAAGCAAATGCGGTCACATTGATCACAGGTAACAGACTCCTTCAATCCACGTTCTGGGAGAGGTTTGGCGCCTCTCATATATATGACTGCACATTTTTCTTCTACATATTCTATCCTGTTGTCCTCAAGTTTTTTGACACCAGCCGCAATCAGATTTTTTCATGTTTGCCGATCCGGAGAAAGTTCTGGGAAGAACTTGCACCAACTAAACCCATACCCTGTCTTTTTCAGTGTCTCATTCAGATTGTCTTCATAACGCCTGCCGGGCTTACACTGAAGTTTGTTTTTCTCTGTGCTGATTCGCCATACTGTTATGGTGCCCTGTCTATAGGAATGAATTCTTCCTCCGTCAATATAATACTACCTGCGTGACTTCCTAGGATGCAGCTGTAGGCAGTCGTGGAGCCACAACAACTAGGCGATGAAGTTTCGCCACAACACACACATAACCTGCTTAGATATGCGTGAGTCTTCAAGGTGAAAAAAGTGACCAGAACATCTAAATTAGTGTTTCATGGACTCATTACTTGCTGATCTTGCCAACAGCAGTATTCTTGTATAACATACATACATACATACATATATGGTGATTAAGTGACAAGTTCATAGACTAACCAAGATATAAATGTAGGCAGACACCCCAGTTGATACGGTGTCTTTTAATCTGACAATATATATATATATATATATATATATATATATATATATCAATATATGTACACACACACACACACACACACACACACACACACACACACACACATATATATATATATATATATATATATATATATATTGTAAGAAAGTTATGGAACCTATAGGTCTTAAACCCACTGTTCATGCATTTACTTTTAAAAAGAGTGCCCGATACAACGTAGAGCTTGATATTGTAATGTTTGTTACAATGGTTTATAAAAGCATACTATCACTACACATTTAAGCAGCGCTGGTACATGCACTTAACTTCATTCCAAAACAACTTATATCGAAACCAAACATCCCTTTCTACATAATTTGGAAATTAAAAGACACGAAACAGAAACCCAAAGTAAAATGGAAAATCCTGGAAAAAACTAGGACCTGCAACTCGCTTAACGACATCTGCCCTTTTGCTTAAGTGAAAAACTACACATTCTAAAGTACTCTAACAACGGCGAATTATTGAACCGTAGAGATGAATTAGCAGGGGTGTGTAAAGATCGAAAATATTTTTCATTAAAATTTAATTAACCAAAAAATACCTCATTCACATAAAATAATCCCCTCCAAAAAGGTAATTAATACCCATGTTTAATCCTCAAATTAAAAAAATAAACGAACATCGTATAAATAAAAGAAAATAAACTCTCACAACATTAATAGCAACTTTATTCCATCCACTCATAGATAGTAGTAAAATAAAAAGTACCTACCCTTCCTTAAAAAACCTTACATTCCAATATAAAAATTACTCAGACAAAACTAAAAAAGTGACCTGTCCAAAACTAAGCTACTCCGCTCCTCTCTCCGAACCAAGGCTACAAGCTGCCGGCCAAATCGTACTACACTACCACCACATTCACTTACATATCATATCACCAAAAATAAATCGTTTTCACCATTTAATTTTCATTTAACCTCATCACCTGAAGAGGAGCAAACGTGGCTCCGAACCGTAAAAGTTTTTGTGTAGTGATACTATGCTTTTATAAACTATTGTAACAAACATTACAATATATATATATATATATATTACAATATATATATATATATATATATATATATATATATAATTAATAGAAATAGAATCAGCTATGAATACTATAATAATACTAAAATGTTTGTAAAAAGAACATTTTTTATTGCTTTAATACGTGCATGACAATAACATTACAACATATAAAAAAATTCATTTTGAATAATTTTCACGTTCTAATTAACGCACAGAAATTTTTAAACATTATATTTCAAGCAAAAAAAAATTACAGTAATGTTTAGCAACACTGTTTTGCGCTTATTTTTTGTTATTATAACTCACACCCCTGAAGATGATTTCGGAAGAAGATTGAAAGTACTTGGGTACATTAAGAAATGAATCTTAACATCTGTCAGCGTTACAGTTAATTTCTGATATCTTTCAATTATAATACGCGAAATATTATCTGTGAGTATGAACGGATTTTAATAAAAATAAGCTGACACAATGTTTGCAATTTTTAATCTGACATGCCTAAAAGAAAATTTGCTGCCTAAATACACAAATTTTAAATAATTATTAGGCCACCCCAGTTTTTTTAAAAGAAATTATGTATTTCATACTATTTTTAGTATTTATTGCCAAATGAAAATACAATGGTTCGTTTGTTATTATTACTTTGCAAAATTTTACAAGGCAAGGAAGCAAAGATGAATCACCCTAAAGTTTCTTCATTCTTTCATTGATGAAACTTATATATAAGTAATTATGAAATATTTATAAATTCATTTGATGCACATGTTTTTTTGCAATATTAATAAAAAAAAAACATTTTATTTTCATTTACAATTATTCACTTGGCAATAAAGACTTAAAAAAATTTTTAAACACTGGGGTGGCCCAAAATTATGACCGTTAGTGTATATATGTACATATGATAAAATATATTTGAAAGATGTATTGTATTTATGGTAAAGCGTACTCAGTGTTAGGTATAGAGCGCATATATATATATATATATATATATATATATATATATATATATATATATATATATATATAAGTGGACACCCAGTGGTAACTGTCTGATTCTTGATCAAAGGTAATCATCAGGCCATGTATGTTTGGTGCTAGCTTTACTATTTATATAATCAATGAGACGTTATGGATGCAAGCTCATTCATGCGTGTTTATAGAATAGACAATTCTGCTAAAATAAGAAAATATATAATATAATATAGAAAACAATACAAGATATAGTTAGTACCAAACGAAATAGCAACTACTAGAGGACAGATGCAGATATATAACAAATAACCTGTGTAAATTGCTCAGTGATGTACGCCGGTGAAACAGCTAAAAATCTAAACTATATGACTAGATGATCATTTCAGAGCATAACAGCATTTGAAATGCACTAGTGGCTCATTGTAACACATTAATAAATGTCAGTAGAATCAGAAAAGAAAATGATTCACTAAGAAGACATTGCATTGAAAGTACGCTGATCTCACAATTCCCGATGATAAACCTAAGATCAGGATTATATATAATATCGCGGATCAGCACAATGCAATATATGAACTAATTTATAAAACTTACGATTACATCTCGCTATTTCAGCTGTAAAATAGTGAGCCGTAGTTGCCAATCTAGGAGTACACATAAATTCACCCGATAGAGTTACTAATGGGGAGATATAATTAAAAAAATTGCAATGAAAATATTTATAGAAAATGAACAAGAGTGCCACGTCGCAGCGATGCAAAGGACTTAAGTTGAGATGTCAGGTCAGGAGCAATAACATTAAAAACCGTTCATATTTTGTCGAAAATCTCGAGATATATTGCCATATGACACCAACCCAGATATGGCAGCAATATTCAATCCACGGATGAATTGTAGATTACATCTCGCTATTTCAGCTGTAAAATAGTGAGCCGTAGTTGCCAATCTAGGAGTACACATAAATTCACCCGATAGAGTTACTAATGGGGAGATCTAATTAAAAAAATTGCAATGAAAATATTTATAAAAAATGAACAAGAGTGCCACGTCGCAGCGATGCAAAGGACTTAAGTTGAGATGTCAGGTCAGGAGCAATAACATTAAAAACCGTTCATATTTTGTCGAAAATCTCGAGATATATTGCCATATGACACCAACCCAGATATGGCAACAATATTCAATCCACGGATGAATTGTAGATTAATAAATGAGCCGGATAAAGTCTGAAATTAAAAAAAAAAACTAAGACGACACAGTGAACCGGATTTTCTAGCAACAGATCTTGCAGTTGATTTAATATAATAAATTCACTTCATATTGGTAGAAAACGTGAGATCGAGAAAGTGACATGAGTTGTTTACCGGATGTTTGGCATCAGCTATGCTGACGGAAAGCAAAATCGTTTTTTGTTATTATGATTTGTAAAAGTTAGCAGTTTAATTTTAGAGGCGCTAAGTTTACAAGCTATTTCTTGCACCAGTTAATAACTGATTTGAGCTCATTTTCGAAACAAGCTGCCAGTTTTATTTTGTCGGATCAATCCGATTTACTATTCAAAATGGCGTAAATAGTTGTGTCTTCAGTATAACTGTCGATTTATGAACTGATTGCATCGGGAATGTTCGTTAATAAAGATAAGAGAAAACATAGGTTGAAGGATAGAACCTTGAGAGAACACCGCATTAACGTGAAAGTATCGAGAAAAGTGACCTTCCAACACAATTTTCATTTGTTAAGAACGATTAGATAAAAAAAGATCAAATATTATATATGTTTCATTGAAAAATTAAGGTTGTTGTGTTTGCGTGTGTTCGATTCAAATTTGGAACATGGCGTGTGTAGAAATTCTGCTTTCCAAGCGGTTTCTGTTATTTCATTGGCCATTTTTCTAGGATTTTGGTTGCGTTATTGTTATTGTAAATGTAGTGTAGGTTGTTGATTTATTGCGTAAAAGACTTGTCGAAAACACAGCTATAATCCACGCCATCATCATAAAATAAAGCAAAAGAACAATATTTAACGAGACCAACTACGAACACAGCCATAATATACTGGCCTTGTTCGGTGAATTTAAAACATGTCTACGTACCAGCAACCTATTATTGTTCACATCTTGATTATTATAGGTTTTATTGTAGATACTATGTTTCGATCAAGTACGTTTGCTCATCTTCAGGAGTTTTTTTTTTTTTTTGACATCGGATATCTGTTTATTTTTGTGCTTTTTTGTACCTGTGACGCAAGGTCTTGTTTGTTCCTGGCGAAACAATATATGTTCTTTCATTTCTTTTTCTCTTTATTCTTTTATACCTTCTTCTATGAGTTCTGTTACCACTTCAAGACGTGAACGATTATGGCACTCCACAATTTCCTTTGCTTAGCAATGTTTTTTTTTTTTTGCTATATCTTCCCATCCCTATTCTGCTAACTAACTGCACACGCGCATTAGGTAGTTTATTGTCTGCTTTCCTCTATTTTTTCCTGCTCTCAATATGTCCGGTGTGTGTCAAATTTTCTAAGCCCTCTTTCCTCATGATGTTTTCCAAAAATTTCAACTATTTTTTTTCTGATGTTACGTATGTTTTCTTTTTTGTGTCCGTTTTTTAGCAGTTGTGTCAGATATTAAGTCCTTGGAATTCTCAGCAACCTTCTGTAGAACTACGTTTCAGTTGCCACAATTGACTTCTTTGTTTTCGAGATGATTGTCCAGCATTCACTTCCATATAGCAGGACCACTATTACATAATAGTTCAGCCCTTTGTTTTTTTTTTAATGAAAGTTTCCTTTTTCTTTAGTTAACATCTGGAAGACATCTTTCGCTATTCCAATGTCTCTTCGGAGTTAGGTGTCGCATTGTCTGTCTTGTTCTCTGGCATAAATTCTTTTTGACCTTATACCATATTTTTTGTGTTTAAACAAAAATAAATATCAGTTTTATGACTTTACGCGCAGTACTAGATTGGCAACAATTTACACTTGAAAAAGATAGGTGAAACTGCAAGTTGTAGACAAAACAGTTTCTTTTCTCGCTCTTCTCGCTTGTGGAACTCTCTTCTGGATCCATGTTTTACTTCAAATACCTTCAAATAATTAAATGCAAGCTCAATCACTATCTACTGTGTTCTTAGTTACTCTTCAATTGTTCTTGCTTTGCTTATATTTTTCTTTTCTTATTCTTTCAAACTCAGGAGCCCCTTGTGTCTTAGTGGTTTTACATTTGCACGAGATGATAGGAATTTTAAAATATTTTGCTATTTCAGTGCAACCTTTTCGTCGACACGTCCCAGATAGTTACATTTTTATCACTGATGAGTAGGCGGGCTTTAATCTTCTTATCATAAACATCATAACGCATTTTTTATAAACATATTACACGTGTTTTTTTTTCACATGAGTATTTGTTAGCTCTTGTTGAAAAACTGTTCTGGCAAGTATTTTTTTAATACTGCCACATTTTTTTCAGTAGTTTTTATACTCTAATTTTATGACAAGCTTTTTTCTACATAAACAAAGTTGTCATTTTTTTGTGTATAAAGAGGTTCAATAAGCATCGAAATTCTGACCAATCAGAATCCTCGAAACAGAACGTTACATTTGCAGACGATATTGAGAGAAATTGAAGAAAAAATCACAGGAAAATTCTTAAGGATTTTTTCTTTATTTATTTGTTGAGTAAAAGCATTTACTAAACTTTATCCAAGGATAAGTTAGAAATAATTATTAATTTGAGGACCAGTTTGGAACCGATTCTTTTATTTTTTGTTTTTGCTTATTTTTTTCTTCTCAAAGTTTCGATTACAAATCCAGGTCATCCAGTCTTCATGAAAAATATTGTACATTTTGCAACTTTGCAATTACATATGCTCTACATTATTTGACTCTCACTGGCATCAATCAGTCAGTTAATTGCTATAGTCGATACACGCTTGAGTGATTATGTCTCTTCCTGTCTTCTCGGGTATGACTATAAACTACATTTGACAGCAAGACTTTCATCAGGGGGACCGTGGAACCACCTCTTAATTGCTTTTGTTTCCAGATCTATACTGATCCGAGGTGGTTGCACTTGTTAGAGCTCCAATTATCGGCAAATAATGAACATATTTGAACTGATCCAGATCTTGCCTTCGAATCGTGAAGTGAAAGTTACCCTGAACGGCTAATGGTTTGGATCCTTTCGTATTAATGAGGTTATCCCCCAGCGTGGTCACATACTGTTTTGAATATTCATTAACGAACTTTCCGATGGCATCAGATCCCAACTTGGCATCTACGCTGACGGCACAGCCTCCTGCCATGATAGTAAGGCTGATCAATCCGACAAGATGAAAATGGCAACCGATGTCCAAAACGACCGTTGTTAACTGGGGTAAACGATGACTTGTCACTTCTAATACCTCCAAGAATAAACTTCTCTATTAATCTGAGAGACCTCTCGCTCAACTTCTATCAGTATGGCAGGAGCTAACATCCAGGAGAGTGACTTGTTGCACTTACCTCGGACTACCGTTCTCAGATGACATGAAATGGAAAGACTATATTGACTCCATTGCTAACTCAGATCACTGTGCTGAGCGAGATAATTTTTCTTTCCGGAATCTGTCTTACATATCTATAAGTCTATCATTCGTCCAGGCTTAGAATGTTGCTGCCACATAGGTTCCGGCAGCCCTGCTATTTACATAGAGCTCCTTGATAAGATCCAAAGAAGAATCAACACTTCCATTGCTGTAAGGTTGCCTATTTATATCTTCTTTATAAATACTTTCATGGTAATTTTTCGGAAGAGCTCTTTGCTGTGGTATCTAGACTTTATGAATTTAAGCGCAATATGGACAAAGATCGATGTGCGTTGTGGTTCAGTGGATATCGAATCGGAACAAGAAATCGGGGAGCCGTGTTCGAATTCCAGTTCAATTCCTTGAATTCACTTACGCGCAAATACCCTTTGAGAAAGATATTAATCCGTCTCTTCCCTCCGGTTATGGGTTAAATAATAGGACAGATTGAACTCTGTAGCCAATCTACCGCAGAAAGTAATTACAACTAACCAGCGTCAAGATTTCATTAATTTACATTTGAACTGGTTATATATCAGTCAGTTGAGTGCCATATGTGATACACGCTTTGGACGATCATGTCTCGAAAGTGACATGACCAACTGGGCAGAAGATTATCCCGCAGTTGATTGCCATTGCTTTCTGCGGTAGACTGGTTGCCAGCCAAGGTTATAGAACCCAATCTGTCCTATTATTTAACCCATAACTGGAAGAAAGAGACGGATTACTACCTTTCCCAAGGGTAATTGTGCGTAAGTGAATGCAAGGAATTCAGCTGGAATTCGAACTCTGCTCTCCGATTTGTCGTTTTGAGCCGATATCCACTGCACATAAAGTCGTATAATTTATGCTAACAGTTTCTTTTTCTGAACCTCTTTCTCGTGGAATTTCGAGCCAACTTTAATCTGCAAAAAGCTAAATGCGACCTTAATATCTACTATCTTCTTCATTACACGTTTCTCTTTCTGCTCACTATTAATGGTTCTTCCACACCATATAACCCTTTGGGTTTTAGTGGCTTTATTACCTTACCTGGGGTGATACTGATAAAAAAAAGAAGTTGAAGGCATTCAATTGTGTTCAGGATATATTTAGTTAAAGGCATAAAACTGTGTACAAAATATTTAGATTTTGGCATTAAATAACCCATAGAGGCGATGATATACCGCTAAACAAAATCAACCAAATAATCAATATGAAAAACCTCTTTCATGACAATTATCGATACATCCTACTCTTTTTTAAAGAAATAAAACTATTAAAAAATATAACTTCAATAGATCTAGGACATAAACACATATATCACCTACTCCAGTAATAATCCACACAAACATGTATACACACAAAAGCTGAGTACCGTCTACCATGTATACATTTGTGAAAGCTGAATAACATACATCATTTTTATTACTTCAAAGCTTCCATAAAAATGAATTTCGGCATTACATTATTCATAAGGTGTTGATATGCCATTAACCCTCTAGGGCCATTCGTATCATATTTGATACAGTATGAAAACAAGCCTTGAAAGAAATATTTTCCTGAAAAAAATTTTAAGAGAAATATTTTATAAATTTCAAATGAAAGCAGTACTGACTGCTCAGTCAATGAATACCAAATGTTTCCTTATAGGGAAATACCAAATGTTTCCTTATAGGGAAATACTGTATCAAATATGATACGAATTGCCCTAGAGGGTTAAACATATAAATTATTAAATCTGCTCTTTCGATTCATGACTGAGTAGGCAGAAGACTTTACCGCAAGAGGCATACTGGCTGCCAACCAATGTTATAATACGCAGTCTGTTCCGATATTCAACTCATTGCTGAGGGTGAGAAAGTGAATATAACAATACCGACAAGAATTCGAACTCTACTGTCCAATTTCTTTAGCTATCCGTTACACGAGAACACATATCCAGTAGTAGCAATAAAATCTTTTTGTTAGGTTGCTACATAAACTCTTTCGTTTCTTATAATGCATTTTAATAGTCATTATTTATTACTGGTTCTGATGATTCATTCAGCAACGTATTTCTTCTCATTGTTTACTACGTCCTACCAGCAATTCACTAACTTTTCAATGCATCAACGAGGTTTTGATTCGAAAAGTTCGTCAAGTCAAGTTTTAAGCGCCACATCGTTATAGACCGACACCCCTTAAATTGTTAAAAAGTTACCAAAAGAAAGGTGGTAGGGGCTAAATCAGAAGAATATGGTGAAGGTGGAAGAAGTTGCCAACCGAGCTCAATAAATTGCATGTATGTTAGAGACGTGGGGGTGATCACTGTTATGTTGAACAATTCCATTTTATCGCCTGTCGGGTCTTTGTAGTTGAATAGCTATTTGAGTTTGTTCAACATGCAGCTTAGCATTGAATGTTTGGTTGTTTTGAAGCATTTCCCCTTCTTACACAACATAAAACGTCTCGAGCGGCCTTGGCAGCTTTGTGACCTTGATTTAAAAGCAAAGAAGTGAAGAAGTCGAAAAAGCTCATTCTTGTCTACTTGACATTTCATCTGTAAAATAAAAGTTCAGTGACGTTAAACAACTATCCTACAAAATAACCAGAATTATGATTTCTAAGCGCAATTTAGATATAGCAAATGTCCAAAAGTGAGGGTTAGCCAGTAAGGCTCGAACCCATTAAGTAATTGTCATGATTCTAGCGAGAAAATCATACAAAGCATTGCATCGCATCAATCAATCAGAAGATTATTCTTCCAGATCATTCACAGAACACCAGAAAAATCGAAGGAATGTATGAAGCACCGTCATAGATAGATAGATAGATAGATAGATAGATAGATAATGAACAGACTGAGATAGATAGATAGATAGATAGATAGATAGATAGATAGATAGATAGAAACTGCGATTCATATATATATATATATATATATATGGAGAGAGAAAAAGAGAAAGAGAGTGAAGTATATACACTGAAAGAGATACATGTAAACAGATAGAAAGATGCGTATAAACTGTGATAGATAGATAGATAGATAGATAGATAGATAGATAGAAACTGCGATTCATATATATATATATATATATATATATATATATATATATACATATGGAGAGAGAAAAAGAGAAAGAGAGTGAAGTATATACACTGAAAGAGATACATGTAAACAGATGGAAAGATGCGTATAAGCTGCGATAGATAGATAGATAGATAGATAGATAGATAGATAGATAGATAGATAGATAGATAGAAAAACAAATATTGTATTTTAAATAAAGGATCTACCGGGTATTTCTAGAAGTTAATATCTTTAAGGCAATTAATTTTAACTAGCACCATTCTTGTTTTCAATAGGCATAATTTTAATACTAAATAAAAAGAAATTATTCGCTTGAGTTATAAGGAATTTCCATTTTGGGAGACTTGATGTAATAAAGAATGTAACATACCAACTAATAATCGTACTTGGTATTTAACTATAAATTTGGCGTACCCTAACCTCCGTTCCTAGCACAAATGTCTCAAGCATCTTTGAGACTTTGATTAAAAGTCACGAGATGATGTCAAATATACTCTTTCTTGACTGCTTGGCATTTCAGCTCTAAAGAGCGTCTATAAAAGTTCAGTGACGTAAGCTAACAGTTTCTCAGGATAACCAGAGTTGTGATTTTCTAAGCACAGATTAGATGTGGCACATAGCCGATCGTGTGGGACAACCAGTAAAGATTAAATTCACTACGCAATTGTAATGTTTCTCTGTGTGATAAGCCTGATAACCATTACACCACGCCAGTTAGGATTACTAAGAAGGAAAAAATACCATGAAAGAATATTTTGTTCTTTGAGGACATTTGCAGAATATCACTAAAACGAAGGGATATATGTAAAAACATGTTTCACAAGTGTCCCCTGGTGTCAAAAATTAAGGTCAAATATTTGAGAGGATTATTACCTGCTTACTCACAGGTTACCTCCCCACCTCCCCTTGAGCATGACAGGTGAGAATATATATATATATATATATATATATATATATATATATATATATATATATATTAATTGGAGTAGATAGACTAAACTATCGCCCAGTTCACAGTCCACCCACATCTATTGAACTTGTTCCCTGTTTAGGATGAGGTTTCCGGTTTTCTCTTTTCCAATCTTTTACGTAGCCCCTGTACATCAGTGGCGTTACCGCCTTGCTCGGGGGTGACATGATTAATATATATATATATATATATATATATATATATATATATATATATATATAACAGTCTTTATTATAATACAGAGAATATATATTTATATATATTCTTCACTACTCAACGATATTATTATTGCAAAAATTCAATGATAAGACACTGTTAAAGACCAAACACGCGGCAAGAGGTTTCATGATTGGGAGTAAATTTTAATAACTGGCAGTAAAGAGATTGACCTGAGCCGACTCTGCCTCGCTCTCTCTCTCTCTCTCTCTCTCTCTCTCTCTCTCTATATATATATATATATATATATATATATATATATATATATATAACGAAGAAATCGATGGGTAGTTTATGTGCTTTCCCGCAAGTTTCTATAGTGACACTGGACCTTATCAAAACTTAAGTAGTTGGGTTCACAGTTCTTTCGTGTCAGGAGATTTGGTGACAGCTGACGTGAAGACCATAGGTATCGATGCGGGAATTCACCTCGCAAATCTCTGAGTTTTCAAAGTTGTCTTGTTAAATGCATGCTGGCCCCAAACTGGCGTGGTGTTGATGGGTTCTGGGGATTCAGTGATTCCCCAATGTTCGCATTAATTTCTCCAGGGATTTTGTTCCCTTAATTCTGCATTCCTAAACAACATTCCAAATTTGGAGAATTATCCATCTTTCTTAGGAGTAGTCACAGAGATCGCTCGTCCCCTCAGCTTTAACTTGCTTCAGTTTACATCTTGTACCGTTATTCCATACAGATGGTGCTAAATTTCCCATATTCCCGCTTCCTTCTCAGCATTCAACATCTGCCTATTTCCCAGAACAAGCATAACTGTGTTTGTGATGAATCTATCTTTTAAAGCGCTTGGGCGAACGGATGGGGTTGTATTCTAATCATTAGTTTTAACTATTTCCTTTCCTCAAAAAGAAGTAAAATTATCAAACCCCTCGCTTGTCATCGACAAGGCTTGTTTTCTTAAACTCGACCTTCAACCAGCCTTATTTCTTTTCTCAAATTCTCAAGGAAGAGACAAATTTTTTGCTTGATTGTTCTGCTGCATAGATAAAAGAAATAAACTCTTGGTATATCGTTACAATTTGTAAAGTAGAGAAAACAAAGATGGCTTCTTTCTCAACCATTACCAAGGAAAAAGTCTTCCATTCTCTTTCTCTCACTCTATTCCGGCTTATAATTTATATTAAAAATTAACCCTTCATAACCTTTTCCGCTCACATTTTAACATTAATCACAAGCAGTCTTCGAATTAAGTCTTTAACCAAGTGCAACGCAAGCTAAAAGCTAATCATTTGTTATTCCTCATTCCTGTATGCAATCATTTTCTCACATGACTTCGAGCGAATGAAACCTGTAGATTTTAGCGAGGACTATTCTTCTTCAAACCACGTAGACTGGAGCTACAGAATCAAAAAGAATATTACTAAATAATAGAAACCGTCATCTCTCGGGAATCTGTTCTGCAAAATAGCTGTAACTATTCGGAATGGAACTTCTTCATTACCAATGGAATACGGAGGGAACGAGTATGTATCGAAGGTCTAAACAGGAAGAATTAAGTAACATTGCCGCAAATAAATTGGACAGGAAATATGATTAGAAAAGAAATTAATGAAATAATCATGAATTTGGCATTTCACATCAGTTCATACAAAAAATTAGAAAGGCTACAAGACTTGAGAAACCTATTTTCCTGACAGATTTTATGAATTACAACTGAAAAGAAAGCTTCCATCAATACTGGAAAGAGCAATAACAGCTACTGGACTTGAGAAACCTATTTTCCTGACAGATTTTATGAATTACAACTGAAAAGAAAGCTTCCATCAATACTGGAAAGAGCAATAACAGCTACTAGACTTGAGAAACCTATTTTCCTGACAGATTTTATGAATTACAACTGAAAAGAAAGCTTCCATCAATACTGGAAAGAGCAATAACAGCTACTGGACTTGAGAAACCTATTTTCCTGACAGATTTTATGAATTACAACTGAAAAGAAAGCTTCCATCAATACTGGAAAGAGCAATAACAGCTACTAGACTTGAGAAACCTATTTTCCTGACAGATTTTATGAATTACAACTGAAAAGAAAGCTTCCATCAATACTGGATAGAGCAATAACAGCTACTGGACTTGAGAAACCTATTTTCCTGACAGATTTTATGAATTACAACTGAAAAGAAAGCTTCCATCAATACTGGAAAGAGCAATAACAGCTACTAGACTTGAGAAACCTATTTTCCTGACAGATTTTATGAATTACAACTGAAAAGAAAGCTTCCATCAATACTGGAAAGAGCAATAACAGCTACTGGACTTGAGAAATCCATTTTTCTTAAAGATTGTTTTATGAGAAACTAACAGTATAGCCCAGCGTTGCTCGGGTGTAATGAAAGCTTTAAAACTAATCCATGGTCCTGGAGCTCACACTCTTTGGACGTTGGCACGAAAGACTAAAAAGTAATAGTTGTTTCCAGTTAAAGCGAAACCGTAGACCGAAAGAAAAATGAATGGATGTAAGTCAAATTTTGATTTCCTGGTATCGATATTAAATGGTTTTTTCGTCGTAAACTGAATTTTGAAGGCTAAATAAGTTCTCTGCGTAAATGATATCATGGCTGAGACTAAGAACTACAATTATACCTACTTAGAGCCAAACCCGAAGCAAAAACTAAAATAAAAGGGCTGAAAAAATACAGACATACAGGCAGATAAACAGACACACACACAAACATCTTGCTATTTATATATATATTATATATTTTCTGCACTATTGTAAGAACTGCAACCTTGAAACTTCTGAATATCGTTTCTTATGTCTTTGTCTATGAGTGTATCAAATTTGATTAAAATCGGACCACTCTTTCTATAACCCAATCTTTTCGATTATCGATTTTCAATATTTATAGGGGGTACCTAGACACGAAACCTAGCTAAGAACACTCGCAGACGCTTATCGTACCAGTGAGTAAATTTTCAAGAAAATCGGTTCAGCCGTTTCGGAGTCTATAGGTAACGGACACACACACATATAAAGTGTCATTTATTATATAAGTTGAGATATTTTATAAATTACAACCTGTTGTATCGCCGAGGTGGAAACAAAGAAAGTGTGCAGTGGTATTATTCGGCACAATATCCGATGCTAAACGGGTATACACAGAACAGAACAATAGTTACAATGACAGATATGACAGAACTTACAACACAGAGAGGAGGAGTTTAGATCGCAATAGTCACCGAAGTAATCAGTCCCAATATTTCTCGAATGACACTCGAATATTATACCTCGAATGCTATTATTCTTTACTTAAATAGCCCATTTCAGACTATGGGTCATTACATCAATAAGAGTGATACATGGGTGCTAGCCACTCTACAACACAACAAAAAAGAAAGCTGACATCAATACTAAAAAGAGCTATAACAGCTACTGAAGTTAAGAATCCTATTTTCTAGAAAAATGATTTTAAGAGAAAGACTTTACAAATTATAATCGAAAAGAAAGCTGCCATCAGTACTAGAAATAGTGATAACACTGAATCTGAGATTCACCTTTTCCCGAAAAATTGTCTTATGACATGAATTTTAACAAATTACAACGGAAAAGAAATTGCCATCAATACTAAAAAGAGTGATAACAGCTAATGAACTTGGGAAACCTATTTACATGAAAAATTGTTTTAACAGGAAGATTTTATAAATTACAAAACAACCAAAAACAAAGTTGCCATCAATACCGGAAAGAGCGATAGCACTTGAGTGACCCATTTTCTTAAAAAATTATTTTATTTGAAAGATTTTATCAGTTTCAAACGGTGGTTTGATCTGGTCAATGGAATCTGAATGTTTCTTTACAAGGGAACAGTTAATATTACCATTGCCGGTCCTGGGTATGACGATAAACTGCATCCAGCAGCAAGGCCTCTAACTGGAATGTTGTGAGGAGCATGGAACCACTTCATAATTCCTGTTGTTCCCAGGGTCATCCTGATCCGGGGTAGTAGCAGGGTTAGGGTCCCAGCTATGCACAAATAGTTAATAATCAAACTGGAGTCAGAACACTACGCACGTATAAAATAGACTTTTATATTAAAAATTCAAGGAATAAATTTTTAAAGAAAAAATATTACCAGCAATGTATTTTAAAGGAAAATATATTAACAGTAATATATTTTTGAAAGAAACAAATTGTCAAAATTGCAATAAGAGCTCTGGTAAAAAAAAAATACTAGGGAATCATTAGTGTTAAAAAATTGCAATATGAGATCTGATGAAAAAATACTGGAGAACACTAATTAACATCAAAAATACTAGAGAAAACCAGTGACATCAAGAAATTGCAATATGAACGCTGGTAAAAAAAAAAAAGGTTACTAAACATTTATAAGGCCCAAAAATTCAGTTGTTCTTGTTCTTAAGAACACATGGTCCAGTGGATATAGTTGGTTAGTTTCTGCGAGTTGTGAGTTCAATACCAGGCTACGGTAATGGTGAACAAGTAACTTAGAGGGTTAGAGGGAGATAACTCATGACAACCAGAAGAGGCTCTACGCAAGGGATGGAGATGATATACCCCAGTGATTGTAATAAAGGGTTCTGTTCGAAATTCCTAAAACCTGAAGAAGGCCGGAGAGTACAGCGGCCGAAACGGCAACAAAGATGAGGACAATAGTCCGAATAATGTAAATACTGCAATATATGTTTTACAAACTGATTGTAAAAATCTTGTCGGCATAACCCATTGACGTTGATATACCGTAAACCAAATCAAACCAAACCAATTGCCATTAACAGTTCTCATTGACGTTATGGTGTTAAGGGCGTCTTCTCCGAGGGATTCTCGATTCAGTCATGAAAGTTATATTTTTTCCACTACATTGAAATTGACTGGTGATGTTCAGATTGATTTGTTCTTTATGGTAGCATTATTTAACCCATAATTGGAGGGAACGGACGGATTAATACCTTTCCCAAGGGTACTAGTGCGCAAGTGAATGCAGTGTGTTCGACTGAAATTGGAACTCGGCTCACTGATTTCCCCCTCCAAGCCGACATCCACCGCACCACAACGCACATCCGTGAACGCTAACAGCACCTGGTATTCCCAAGTGGTCACCCACCTAAGTACTGACCAGGCTCAACGTTGCTTAATATATATTAATGGTTCTTTTGTTTATATATTTCAGAATTCAATTGAGTTCTTTCGGTGACTGGCGTGTGTATACACTGCTTATATACAAAACGTTAAAATTTCGCTTCTCTGCTTCCATGCGCCTATGGCTTAGGGAGTAGCGACTCCGACTGACACCAAATCGGTCGAGTTTCGATCCCAGCCAGAAGCAAGTGGATGTGTTCTACCCACACTAATGAGCTGTGATATAGCGAAACAGGCTAGTATGTGGATGACAAATATATATATATATAAGTCATGTAAGGCTTTTTTTTAATCGTTTCACCCCAAGCAAGGCATTCCACTGCCACTATTGCGCTTGGGGCTACATAGGGGAAGGTAAATAGAAAGAGTGGTTAGATATAAGAAATGTGATAGATAGTTTGGAGGATGGGAAGAGTGTTTGAAAGAATGGAAGCGAGTTATTGTGTTAGGAGGTGTCTATTGACCTTACATTTAAACTCCTGGAGATTGTAGCTGTCGGGGAAGCAGTCATGTGGAAGGGAATTCCACAGTTGGGAAGTACGAGAAAAGAAACTGTTGGAGTAGAAGTTGCGGTTGCATTTTATCGGTTTCACTGTAAAAGGGTGGGATCTCTTACTGCAAAAAAGCCTTATGTCATCCTTCAAGGACGTCATTAGTTCTAGGTGGATCAGCACTTGCTCTCTCAAAGCAAGACCACATGCGTATTTCAAACATAGGTGTTTCGAATAGCTATAATTTAGTATAATTGCACTTTCTATTAATTTTCATTCAAACAGTGTACCATTCGAATAAATGTTTTTTTTTCGAATAATTGTTTTCGAACAATAATTTTCGAACAATGTTCACATAATCAGATATTTTAACAGATATTTTCTTTTGTGCTTAGAATTCGCCAAGATTTCTATCTTTTTTCTTTTATAAATCTGTCTACTTGAGAAAAGTTTGTATGGACAATAATGTACGGTCTTTATAATATATATATATATATATATATATATATATATATATATATTGCTCTCATTACGATTGACCTCTCTGCAGAGGAAAATTTGAAAAACTGTTACTACGTCTGCGATTTACGCGTTACTCTTTAGTAATGAATTAAGTTATTCCGGTGACTGGTGTGTGTACACACCGCTTATGTATAACACGTTAAAATTTCTAGTCATTTATTCTATGGCTTAGACACCAAATCAGTCGAGTTTCGATTCCGGCCAGAAGTAAGTAGATATCTAACCATGAGCTGTGACACATCGAAACAGGTTTGTATGTGGATGACAAATATATATATATATATATATATATATATATATATATATATATATATATAAATATATATATAATAAAATTCCGAATTTTACATTCATTGTATAGCTATTTCAGCGAGAAAAATCTCGCTTCTTCAGCAACGAACAAAAATAAAAATATTTTATTTTAAATACGGTACTAAAATTCACATACCGGAAGGAGCTCAAAAACATATCCATCCACAGGGAGTTTACATAAAAAAGGTGGGTGTTAAGGAAGAAAAAATGTTAAAATTTGTCGTCTAGACATAGATACAAAAGGGCCAGAGACAGAGATTCAAGACTCGATATTAGAAGAAAACTTTTAGATGAAGTCTGTGTTAAAGAATCGAAAAATCAAAATTTAACCGTGTCACAACAATAGAAGCGGCGGGGAAAAGAAAAGAAAAATGGGGTAGACAGGGAAAGAGTTAAGGGAGAAATAAGATATGAAAAAATATATATATATATCTTCGGTAGCCATTATGACAAATGCCAGCGTCAGATATATATACATTTTTGTAATCTTATGTGCCTATGTCTTAAATCGCTGAACAATTAATTTTTAACAATTTTCTCGATACGGGAAAAATGACTGAAACCGAAATTCCAGCTTAGGACCAATAATATTGCTGATTCGTCTTTGGACTTTATCAAAACTTTCTACATATATAATAGCAGGGACACTGGGTCATATGTAGCAGCATTGGATGAATGGCAGTTTTATGGATATGTAGGATACTATTAAATCTTCTAACCGAGTTTTTTTATTTTTAATATTCTTTATTGCAGAAAGGTATGTTTTTTATTTTATTTTGTATATTATGTATACGTG
>JBBBDQ010000282.1:1687500-1794953 GCA_037127315.1 Ascarosepion bandense
ATGATTGAAAGATGTCAGAAATGAGCTGCAACGTTGACAGATGTTATTATCATTCATTTCTCAAGATACCCAAGTACTTTCAATCTCTTTCCGAGATGATCTTCAGGAGTGTGAGTTATGGTAACAAAAACTAACCGCAAAACCGTGTTGCTAAAAAATACTGTAAATCTTGTTTCTGCTTCAAATATAAAATTGTCAAATATAATTTTTTTCTGCTTTAAATATAAATTTGTCAACCGTTATTTAATATATATATATATATATATATATATATATAAACCTTCAAACATTAGATACTCGTATTTGAAATAAACGCCCCATTTTATTTTTACTTTAAACGGTGTGTAGCAAGTCTATTAGCTTGCGCATTCAATGAATCTTAATAAAGAAAATGTGCTCTCAGAAAATAATGCAATCTTCCTCACCGGCTTCGTAGAGAAAGCCACCGTCTCCCTATCCTTTGTAGCTCTTAACAACCTGACTGTTGTCACCCCTCCTAAACTCTGCTCTACTATTTATTTGCTCAAGCCAATCAAGTATGTCACGCGTTACTTTACCCCGTCTCTCTTTTCTTCTATATGTCCTGTGAGTATTAGATTCTCTAAGCCCTCCTTCCTGATTACATATCCCAAAATCTTCTGTTGTCTTTCATGATGTTAAGTATCAGTTTCATTTTCGTTTCCTTCTTCTCTAAAAGCTTGTTAATGCTTACATGTTTGGTCCATGGTATCTTCAGCATCCTTCTGCAGAACCACATTTTGGTTGCTTCAAGTCTTTCATGAGATTATCCAGCATTCGATGCTATATTAAAATACAGACATCACATAACAATCCAGTACTCTCTTCTTTGTTTCTAACGAAATTTTCCTGTCTTTTAATACTTTACTCAAGTCCTGGAATGCATCTTTGGCCTTGCTAATACGCCTTACGCCCTTTCTTAGAACCATTTTCCGAAATTTAAATTTCAGTACTGGCCGTAGTTGGCATTTTGGGCTCCTCCTTTTACATTCTCTGGTTAATCGACGTTAATTCAGCTTCATGATAATGATCGATACATGTCGCCAGACTAACACGGCAGAACATTCTTACTTGTACTTGTGGTGACACCCACCTTCGGTGGGTTGAGCCAGTTTCTCCTCGAGAAGTTTCATGGGAATTTTTTTTCTTTTTTTATGGATGGTGTCTCCAGTCGCATGTGATGGGAACATTTTTCCGCAGTAGGTTATCAGTTCTTCGGTAGACTGGTTGTCCTACTATTTACCCATAGCCAGGGGTAGGAGAGATTAATTCCTTTCCAAATGTTATTAGCAGGTAAGTGAATATAATGATTCGGCTGGGATTCGAACTCGGCTCTCTGATTTCTCAGTCTAAGCCTCTATCCATTCCTTCATCGTGTCTCCGTAGCCGACTTGGAACGTGACTTGCCACATCTACCACATATACTTCTGATTTCTCGTTTATCGACTTAATTTTATTTCAAGCATCTTGAAAATTGTTTTCAGCCAAAAAACATTCCATCCAGAAGATCCAGAAATTGCATTCAAATCTTTCTTGATGTTCAAATTTTGGATCTGCATTTCTTAACTTGGGGTCCATCTAATACAACTGGGGTCCACACAAAACAGATGAATGAAGCCTAATATATACAAAAAAAAAAAAATGAGCGTGTTAAAAAATATCCACTTCTTCTTCTATGTTCCCTGTCCTTTCAGGACGTAGGCGATCATGGTTTTCCACGTCTCCCTATCCCTGGTGGCTCTTAATATGTTTTCTCCTGTTACTCCACGCAACCCCGTTTCCGTCATCCACCTGATCAGGCCCTTCAAATATGTTATCCGCTGCCTTCCTCTGTCTCTTTTTCCTTCTATCTGGCCTGTCATTATCAAGTTCTCCAAGCCCTTCTTCCTCATTGCATGTCCCAGAAAATTCAGTTGTCTCTTTCTGATGCTCACTATTAGTTTTCTTTCTAATGCCATTCTTTCCAAAACCTCATCATTGCTCACATGTTCGGTCCCTGATATCCGCAGCATCCTTCTGTAAAACCACATTTCAACCGCTTCAAGTTTTTTCCTCATCCTCGATTAAATTGTCCAGCATTCATTGCTGTATTGAAGAACTGATATCACATAACAATCTAGCACTCTCTTCTTTGTTTCTAGGGAAATTTTCCTGTGTCTTAGTACTTTACTCAGTTTCTGGAACGTGTCCTTCGCCATGCTAATTCGCCTTCGGATCTCTGTGTCGCTCTTTCCATCTCCTGTTATAACACTTCCACATTGATTTTTCGTCATCTTTCCTTGTTGAATTGGGATTTAGTCGTGTATTTCAGTTATTCACTTACAATCTGTAACCGACTCGACATTGTGAAAAGATGTCATCCTCGGCTACCATTGACATCGATAGAGATAAAAAAAGATAAGATAAAAAAAAAAAAATCTGCAGAGAAGACTCAACCACAGAGTTCTCAATGAAAAAATCTCCACTTTCTTCTCGTTCTCTACTATCAGCATTGTGTCATCTGCTTATCTAGTCCCCTCAGAATTGATTCGCTGTATATTTTGAATAAATCCGAAAAGAAGACACATCCTTTCATAACGTCCATCCTACTCTACCAAATGTCTTGATTGTAAATGTTGGATAAAACCCGAAAATGATATGTAAAAGAAGGATTAGAAAATTACGGAAAATTATATAAAGATTATAAATTATTATTAAAATTAATTTAATATCTTAATATGTTATTAATTTTAAATATTGATAAAAATGTAAATATAAATTAATTAATATAAAATATTGAAAAAATAAAATATTAATAATAAAATTAATTTAATATATAAATTATACAAGGATTATATATAAAAGAAAGATTAATATTATTAAGCATAATGTATGGGTAATAAATGTCATTGCTAAAAAATATCTACTATACCAGGGGAAAAATACAATTCTTCTTCTTCTTCTTTTTCTTCTTCTTCTTCTTCTTCTTCTTCTTCTTCTTCTTCTTTTAGGACGTAGCCGATCATGGCTTTCCACGTCTCCCTATCCCTGGTGGCTCTTAGCACGTTTTCTTCTATTACACCACGCAAACCTTGTTCCGTCATCCACCTCATCTGGTCCTTCAAATATGTTATTCGCTGCTTTCCCCTGTCTATTTTTCCTTCTATCTGATCTGTTATTATCAGGTTCTTTAAGCCCTCTTTCTTATTGCATGTCCAAGGAACTTTAATGTCTTTTCCTGATGCTTAGTATTAATTTCCTTTTCGTTTCCATCCTTTCCAAAACCCCATCGTTGCTCACATGCTCGGCCCATGATATTTGCAGCATCCTTCTGTAAAACCACATGTCAGTTGCTTCAAGTCTTTCTTTCATCTTTGATGGTGTTGTCCAGCATTCACTGTCATATTAAAGGACAGACATCACAAAGCATTCCAGTACTCTCTTCTTTGTTCTTAGCGAAATTTTCCTGTCTCTGCTCAGCTTCTGGAATGCGTAATTGGCTGTTCCAATTCGCCTACTAATCTCAGTGTCGCACTTTCCGTTTTCCGCTAGAACACTTCTCAAGTACTTAAATTTTTCTACTTGCTTGATTTTAGTATCCCAAACCTGTAATTGGCATTTTGGGCTCTTCTGTTTTCTGATGACCATATATTTGGTTTTCTTGTAATTTATTTTTGTCCTTTCTTCATCTAGCTTTTTTATGGGGTCTTGTAGTTTTCTTTCCGTGTCAGCTATCAGCACAGTTTCATCTGCATGCTTTATATTGTTCAGCTTGATGAGGAATACTGGCATAACTAAAATGGTCCTCAGAACAAAAGATTTCAAGCTCTTTCTGTCTGCTGGGAACAAAATGCTAATCTTTGGTTTTGCAGACGTTTTTTGCTAGTTTAGAGTAATTAAAAAAATTCGTTTCACCCCTGTTCAATTTTTTCTCTTCTTTAATATTTTCCTTTCATATTTTCTTTTTACAATAATTTCTAACAGAAATAGATTAATGTTTAATTTAAAATGTAATATTGAGTTTTTATTTTCTATCATAATCTGTCATTAAGTACCATACGTGATACACGCTTGAGCGATCATGCCTCGAAATAGACATGACTGTATGGGCAGAAGATTATCCTGCAGTAGGTTGCCATTAATTTCCGCGGTAGACTGGTTGCCAACCAAGAAAGGCTCTAGAACACAATCTGTCGGGCTATTTGATCCACAGCTGGAGTGAGAAGCGATGGATTATTTTTTTTTCCCAAGGTGAAATGTAACGAATTCAACGAGAATTTGAACCCAGCTCTCCAATCTCTCGTATCAATCCTAAGTTTTTTCTTCTTTTCTTTTTTGTACGGCTTTCATTTGTTTAAATATTTATTTCCTTCTTTTTGTAATTTTTTAAAAATATTTCAGTTAATTTTTCCTCTTTTCTCTTAACATTTTTTACGAGAAGGATAATTTTAAAAAGCTATTGTTTTTTTTTTTTGACATTTCGTCTACGCTTATATTTTTATATTTTTTATTATTATTATTATTATTATTATTATTATTATTTGGAGGACAAATAAATCAACGTTACTTCATTAACCGTCAATTGTCTAATGTTAAAATTCAAGAAAAACGCAATAGCTAAAACTGAACCTCAGATTAAAATAATTTTACATTTTCAACCAGTTAAGATTTATTTGAATATTTTTATGAGAAAATTGATTCAGAGAAGTAGCATTAAATTTTAATGTAATAATTCCTTAAATAAATGCATTATTCATTTTTATTCGAATTAACGTACTTATGCAACTTTTGTATTTATTTACATGATTTACAGTGTTCAGACTGTTGTCCTCATCTTCGTTGCCATATATCTGTCTATATTTTTTAGATGAGGTATTTTAATTATTTACACTATTTACATTGCTCGGACTGTTGTCCACATCTGTGTTGCCATATTCACTTTCAATATCTGTATATATTTCTGAGATGAGGCATGGTAATTATTTACACTATTTACATTGTTCTGGCTGTTGTCCTCATCTTTGTTGCCATATTCACCTTCAGAATCTGTCTATATTTCTGAAATGAAGTATTGTAATTATTTACACTATTTACATTGTTCTGGCTGTTGTCCTCATCTTTGTTGCCATATTCACCTTCAGAATCTGTCTATATTTCTGAAATGAAGTATTGTAATTATTTACACTATTTACATTGTTCGAACTGTTGTCCACATCTTTGTTGCCATATTCACGACGTTGTATGCTCCCGACTTCAGGATCTGCTTATCTTTTTGATGAGGTATTATTATCATTTACATTATTTTCATTGTTCTGAATGTTGTCATTGTCTTTATTTTCTTATTAAAGATGTTTTGTCCGTTATACACTCATGATTTATTCAGTTAATATTGATTTCAAACCGAAACTATTATATAATCCACGTGAGAAGAGTGTTCTTATTCCCCGCGTCATGCTTTTTCTGTATATCACAGTTAAGCCCCCTTGATCTCCAAGTTTCTCGCTTCTTCTGTGACCAGCTATTGAGCTCACATGAACGTTTTTATGTATCGATGGAAAATGTTTTTATTATAATTACTTATAATAAAAAAATATTATAATGATATTTCTTGTAATCACAAGATCACGGCAAATTGAATACTGGCTAACCGTTACGAATTGTAATGTCTCGAAGACAGAAATTTAACTCTTATGCAAGACAAAACTAATGGAAATAATTGAACCGTGATACTATTTATCTTAAGTCAAAAATAACCTTCGATTGCAAAATAATTTACACAAACTAACTGACAAAAAAAAAAAGAAAAAAAGTCGAACAAAAAACGAAAAAAAAAAAAAATAAAAATAATAAAATAAAATAAAATTTCCAAAAATTACAGAAAAACAGACTGAAAAATGGACTGAATCCCGGTTGACTTACCACAAGCATATTAAAATGCCCCCCTAAATACGAATTAGCAACTAGATACCACCCTTTTACAGTGAAACCGATAAAATGCAACCGCAACTTCTACTCCAACAGTTTCTTTCCTCGCACTTCCCGACTGTGGAATTCCCTTCCACATGACTGCTTCCCCGACGGATACAATCTCCAGGAGTTTAAATGTAAGGTCAGTAGACACCTCCTAACACACTAACCTGCTCCCATTCCTCCTGACATTCCCTATGTCTAACATTCATTCCTCCTGACATTCCCTATGTCTAACCACTCCTTCTCTTTACCTTCCCCTATGTAGCCCCATGCGCAATAGTGGCAGTGGAATGCCTTGCTTGGGGTGAGATGATTAAAAAAATATTCTAACAAGCTATGCCCCAACATGTCCTGGAATTATTTTTCTGATTATTTTGTTTTTTGTTTTTCCGGCTTTTCGTGAACCAACTTTTTCTGTGGCCAGCAATGACATTTTTATATTAGCAAAGTTTTTAAATGAATCTATATATCTGAGATCAGTTAGTGTAACTATTTACACTAATTACACTGTCCGATGAATGTGCTTTGTGGTGGAGGGGTATCGGCTTGGAACGAGAAATCGGTGAGCCGAGTTCGATTTCCAGTTGAATTCCTTGCATTTACTTACGCGCAAATACCATTGGGAATGGTATTAATCCGTCTCTTCCCTCCAGTTATATGTTAAATGATAGGACAGATTGGGTTCTATAGCCTTGACTGGCAGCCAGTCTACCGCAGAAAATAATGGCAATCTACTGTGGGATAATCTTCTGCCCAGTCAGTCATGTCTCTTTTGATACATGATCACCCAAGTGTGTATCCAGTATGGCACTTAACATTGTTCAGACTGAAGTCCTCATCTTTATTTTCCTATTCACGACCTTTCGGCCGTTGTACGCTCCGGCCTTATTCAGCTGATATTAGTATCGGACTGAAACCATTATATACTCCAAGGGGGTAGATTGTTCTAATTCCACGGGCAATGTTTTTTTTATATATCTCAGTTTCAGTTAATCCCCTTTAATAACTCAACTGTCCTAGTTTTTTTCCCCCCTCTGCCGTAACCAAGTATTGAACTCACAATTCTTTGAGTCAAGTCACTTTTGTATCACTCAATTAACGTTTTTATCTACTGGGACATGCGTCCTTTGGTATAGCTTAGTTATTCCTTACAAACGTCATGATTATGGAATATACATATTTATGACACTATAATTCCTGACTTGATTATGCCTTATATGTGATTATTTGTCAGGTGTGATTATACCTTGTAAATTGTTATGCTTTGAATACATGTTTTTCTTGAATAAGAGTTTTCTTGTCACGATTATATCTGATATATGCCCTATTATTGATTATTTTTCAGGTATCATTATTCCATGTATATGATTATTACATTGAAATGATTATACCGTGAATAATTATATTCCTTAAATATAATTCCTGAAATGTGATTATGCCTTATTAGGGCAAATCGATTTGGAAATAATTTCAATTTGGAATTTATAGTTTGACATGATAAATAATAACTCCATTTTTTCTCGTTACTGTTTTTGGAGAAAAAAGTTTAAAGATTAATCTTAGGTTCAAAATCGTAGCGTTGCAACTTAATTCTGATAATCAGCAAAAGCCTTTCAGCACAACCTTATAAAATTTGTAATTTATTGAAGTTTTAAAAATGTATATGGACAAGATTCATGGCACAAGCAAATTATTACTAAATCATTGTATCACTAAAAATTACCTTCAATTACTTCAAAGGAAAATTATACGGAACAGTTTTGATGTAATATATTTTACAGTACAATAGTGTTAGTGACATTGTAGATAAACAATGCAAATTTAGAACGTGTTTTATTATAATTTGTACCCAAAAGTTTTATTGTGTTTTATACACTTTTATCTGTTTTTGTTCCTCTTAACCCTCTAGGGCCATTCGTATCATATTTGATACAGTATTTCCCTATAAGGAAACATTTGGTATTTCCCTATAAGGAAACATTTGGTATTCATTGACTGAGCAGTCAGTACTGCTTTCATTTGAAATTTATAAAATATTTCTCTTAAAAAATTTTTCAGGAAAATATTTCTTTCAAGGCTTGTTTTCATACTGTATCAAATATGATACGAATGGCCCTAGAAGGTTAAGGCTTCTACTGGGCATAAAGTGGGGGATCAGTTCTATATTGTTTTGAAGTAATAAACAGATCCCCCACTAATTACTACTTAACCCTCTAGGGCCATTCGTATCATATTTGATACAGTATTTCCCTATAAGGAAACATTTGGTATTTCCCTATAAGGAAACATTTGGTATTCATTGACTGAGCAGTCAGTACTGCTTTCATTTGAAATTTATAAAATATTTCTCTTAAAAAATTTTTCAGGAAAATATTTCTTTCAAGGCTTGTTTTCATACTGTATCAAATATGATACGAATGGCCCTAGAGGGTTAATTATAATCTTTCAATCAGTCAGTTAAGTGCCATACATGATACACGCTTTGGGCGATCATGTCTCGACTGAGCAGAAGATTATCCCGCATTAGGTTGCCATTGTTTTCTGCTGTAAACTGCTTGCCAGCCAAGGCTATAGAACCTAATCTGTCCTATTATTTAACCCATAACTGGAAAAGAAGGGCGCGAAAATTACCTTTCCCAGGGTATTTGTGCGTAAGTGAACGCAAGGAATTCAACTGGAATTCGAACTCGGCAGCCCGATCTCTCGTTCCGAGTCGTTTTCCACTGCACCGTAACGCACATTTCTATGACTATAAACTTTCAGATGATCTAAAAATCTTATTCATTCAGAAGCCTTTCTTGTACTCTCTTGAACTTTTTGCACAATTTTTTACTTAATGAATACAGGAAAAATGCATATTTTGCTTGCAGTGATTCATAATTAGAATTCCGGTTTTAATATATTTACCATTTTAACGTATCTAAAACAAAATATATCAACTTTATTTGGAATTATTCTTGAAATAGTACAATTGAAGTCAGTTTGCAAGCAAAACCCCGCGGTAATTAAGCATTTCTTATATATTTTCAGACGATCTTTAAAATTAAATAATCAAAAATTGGTAAAAGCGATTAATGTTGATTTTCTAAAAGAAAACTGAAAAATCAAACTGTCCGGATGCCTTATATGTGAATATTTCTTAGGTTTTATTATTCTGTGAGTTTTGTTTTTTTTTTTAAATCGAGTTCAACCATATAAGACAATAAAGCCTCTGAGAGAGAAAGAGGTAACTAGGTGTCGAAAAATTAGAAAACAGAAACAATTCCAAACATTACTCATAAGGTACGAACAACACATAAATTAGTCGGACAACTAATGTTGAAATAGTCAATTTTCTTGAAAGATGGATGGAGTTTTCAAATGTGTTAATTAGGCAAAGAAAAGTGAATCTAGCAGCAACACTAATTTTTTAGTGATTTTTTAAACAAAATTTTAGTTACTATTCTTCATCTTCACGTGCCGTGTCCCTTCAGGTCGTAGGCCATCATGGACTTTTACTTGGCTTTGTCTGTTCTCGCTCTCAAAATTCTTCCTTTTGGCATTTCTCCTAAACCCCACTCTGCCATCCATTTGCTCAGGCCTATCAAGTAGCTCTCGCGCTGCTTTCCCCTGTCTTTACCTCTATCTGTCCTGTGAATATTAAATTCTCCATGCCCACTTTCCTCATTACATTCCCAGAAACCTCATCTGTTTCTTTCTTATATTAAGTACGAGTTTTCTCCTTGTTTCCAACCTCTCCAACACCTCGTCGTTAGTCACGTACTCAGTCCATGGTATTTTCAGCATCCTTCTGTAATACCACATTTCTGCTGTCTCAAGCCTCTCCTTCATTCTTGAGGAGCTCGTCTAACATTTACTGCCATGCAGAAGGACAGATATCACAAAGCAATCCAGCACTCTTTTCTTTGTTTCCAGTGAGATATTCGTGTCCTTTTAGTACTCTGGCTAGCTTTTGAAATACGTCCTTGACCATGTTAATGCGTCTTTGGATCTCAACATCGCACTTTCCATCCTCTGTCAGCAGGCTTCGCAGATATTTAAATTTCTTTGCTTGTTTTATATTAGTTTCTCCGACCTGTAGTTGGCATTTTGGCGTCTTCTTTTTCCTTATCCCGAAAAGGAAATCAGTATAAAATGATCAGTTGAAGAATGGAACTCCACACCAGGAATAAGAAATACAGATTTATTGTACTAAGGTACAATTAACAATAATACACATATAGGCAAGCCGCGGGTTGGAGCAGAATCGACTATCGAATAGTGAATGCCTTCGCCTAAGACTTTTTCTGTATTTACTAGCCTTCCCACGCAAGGCCAGATGTGACACATGGTCATTTTATAGTGGGTATTCCCGGCCATATAGCCGGGCCAAAAAATCTCTGTCTATTTTTCCCCAGTCATGGTTCTACCCTTCGGCGGAACCACGACTGGATTTGTGCTCTCTGCTCGGAAGCAGAGAGCGCCCTCTACTCGAAGGCAGAGGGCTGACAGTGTCATAGAAAAGTCAGGCGAATGCCTAAGACTTTTTTCTCGTCGTACCGCTCGTTACCGTCTTTTATCAAGTAGAGCATTCTATTCTCGGGGATTGCAGAAAGTTCCACTATAACATGACCATAATTTGGGCAAACACCCTAAACAAGCTGAAAACCCTAGAATCTTTTTATTATATCGCGATATTTTTTTCAGGTCTTCATGTGGAAGAACTTCCTTTTCCAACTCAACGATATCGTTAACTGCGTTGCATCTGAAAACATTGAAACTGTTTAAGAAATCCATTGTCAGTCGTCATGAATTAGTGCAAGCTAATGAATATGGATGTTATATGCATTTTTAGAAATTAATTCCTGGTCATTTCTCACTTTTTCCACTTCGTCAAAGATTTTCCTAAAGCCAACTGGTCTCGAGCGAAGGACACCAATTAAAACATTTTCTTCATTAATTTTTCTCGAATACACGAACAGAATTAATGACTACGTGACGTTTCATTCAAATATGCGCGTACAATAAAAATTACGTTGCACACACGCACATATATATATATATATATATATATATATATATATATATATATATATTGTCTGACGATCGCAAGAGCGTGAAACCCAGGGTTACAAACTCACACCTATCTATATGAATATGTCAGCTCTATCACTGATATTGAGCGCTTTCAAATAAGTACCACGCATATATAATATATAAATAATATAATATATATAACAAATTGCATATATATATATATATATATATATATATATATATTGATATTGATATTGATATTTATAATTATATACATACACTTTTCACACATATATATTTATATATATATATATATATATATATATATATATAAGTTGAATATTTGGATCGTAACCCGACAAGAGGAATAGAATAAGAACAAGTCGGAAAATATATCTTTATTTTAATACGTTTCACTTGAACATGTTTTTTCAGAGATTTATTAAAGACGAATGATTGGAAAATGCAAAAGACAGTTTGTTGATTGAGGTATAGTTTCATTGGTCAGGTGCGTGTCACATATGATGGATGAATATTAAATATAAAAAAAAACTTGTGTCTGTTTAAGTGTGTGTGTGCCAACGCGTAATAAAAACATTATATATTTATCATGAATAATCCGCTTATGTAAGCGAAAATAATGTGTGTTAAGCGCATCCAAACCATAGCCTAACTTAGTGTGTGTATGTTTCGGTAACATTAGTATGTGTGAATGACAGTGAGGAAATACATTTCCGTTCAAAATACGTAACAAATATTGAACAGACGTGCCCAGTGATGGAACGAAGTTTTTTTTTTTAAATAAGATTAAAAAATCAGTTATGAATGTATGTGTTGAAAGAAATCATGTGTGAATATGTGCGTTTATGAATCAGTAAAGAGGTTTGCACGTGCCAAGTGATGGAGCGATTTTCTATTTTAAATAACGTGAAAGAATCATAACTGAATGTATGTGTATGAAAGAATCATGTCTGAATGTGTGCGTATATAAGTATGAATCATAAACGAAATTTATTTCCGTTTCGACGTCCCACACTTTCACAGTCGAAATAGTTCAATGCAACCACCTCTTCTACTTTAATAGTTTCTTTTCTCACACTTTCTGTTTGTAGAACTCCCTTACGTTTGCTTGCTTCCCTAGTAGCTACAATCCTCAAAAGTTTAAATGTAATGTCAGTTGCCATCTTCTATTCTTGATTTTAGTCCTTCACTTATCCTTCATTCGACATCTCCTGTACCTTGTATTTTTTTCTCTCACTGTCTGAACAATCTCATGAAAAATGAAGGAAAAACTTTAAGCAACCGAAAATGTAATTCTACAGAAGGATGTTGAGGATACCAAGGACAGAATATGTGAGTAACGACACGGTTTTGGAGAGAATGGGCGCGTAAAAAAACTGATAATTAATGTGTCTATATTTCTGAAATGAGGTAGTATTTACAATATTTACATTATTCGGACTATTGTCCTCATATTTGTTGCCATTTGTACGACGCTTTGGCCGTTGTACGCTCCGGCTTTCTTCATGTACTAGGAATACCCCAGTGAAGTAATAAAGGGTTCGGTTCGAAATTCATAGCACTTGAAGAAGGTCGGAGCGTACAACGTCCGAAACGACGTACAAATGGCAACAAAGATAAGGGCAATAGTTCGAATAATGTAAATACTAATAATTAATATCAGGAAAAACAGCTGAAGTGAAGAAGAAGGGCTTGGAGAATTTGATGTTCACGGGATGGATAGAGGGAAAGATAGACAAGTGAAAGCGACATGTGGCATACTTGATGGACTTGAGTAGATAGATGGCGAAGCGGAGTTTGAGCAGGATGACAAGAGAAGGGACATTAAGAGCTACAAGAAGTAGGGAGATGTGGAGGGCCATGATCACCTACGTCCTGAATGGACACAGCAAATGGAAGAAGTAGAAGTATACTTCTGTGCACCAGTGGCGGTCTTCTCTCCCTTTTATGATTATAAAATATATTTACTCATTGATAGAGCAGTAAATATTTCTTAACAGCGCCCGGGGCCTCTAATTTGTATTTTGACAGTGAGAATAAATGCCAGGAGGGTGGATTATTTGCAAGTTAGTATCCTTAGTTTTGGTGGTCGGGTGGAACGTAGGAAGGAAAAAATGCTTCTCGATTAAAAGAATAAAAATCTAACACGCGAACAAACAGAAATTGGCAAAATCCCGAACGTGTTCGATAATCAATAATAGCTTTTTCATTCTTTTTTTTTTTTTCAATGGGAAATTTCCTCATTCTAATTGCAATACAGTAAAAGAAACTGAATTTTTGATAAACTGAAATTTATTTTCTTTTTCTTTTTTTTCTTTTTTTCAATGAATCGTAACATCGAAGCTGATTAGAATTCAGGATACAATTTAAATCATTGACTTTGTTTGGTTTTTTAATCAATAAATCTTCGATATCAAACTGAACAAAAAAAACATGAAACAGATTTGTTTTATTCATTACTTTTATGCTTATTATTGTTATAATAATCATTCGCATATTTTGATTCCTACTAAGGCCACACTGCATACCTAGTCTGCGGGAAAACCTAAGACAGGAAGCGCTGTGTTGCTATGGCTACATTTCATGGTTTGTTTTTCTAACACCTATAACATCAGTAGCGTTACATGGACAAAGATATTTTTAGTGTGTAGTTGTATTGTTTGCTTTATTTTATTCTTAGTTGATAGGACTTTATTTTCATTTCTAATGTTGTATTTTCTTTCGACTCTTCTGCTTTTCCTAGTTCTTACATTTATTCCTTTTGTCAGTTCATCGAGTACTGATAGTTCACTTTTAAGTTGTTCGATTTCTTTTTCTATTTTTCTTTTCCAAGGTGGATTTTCATGTCTGCGAGACTGCCTTGTTTTTAATTTGATGTTCAATTTTTTTGTTGCTGTTATTGCTGATGCATATATTGCTTCATTGAGATTTATATGAGTGTATTCTTCATCCAAAATTAATTTGAGTGCTGCATTTTAGAGCTTAATAGTTTCGAGGTTATGCTTTGTTGTTTGTAATTTTGGGAGCTGTTTCCGTTCCTCCATTGCAATATTTTGTATTTGTTCTTGATTTCTTCCTTGGCTTCTTGTATACTGTTCTCGTTTTCCGTAAAATAATTCTGTTCAGTGTGTTCTGAACTCGTTTTATTGTCGTCTTGTAACTGACTCAGATCACACCTTTACAGCACTTCTAAACTTACAGCATTATCTTCACAGTGATTTGTGTGTATCACGGTTTCTACATTATGACCTGTGGCTTGTGTTATATTACTACTTTTTACTTCTGATTCCGGTTCCTTTTCATATTTTGTTGATTCCTCTATTCTGGTTACAATTCTTTTTATCTCATTAATTTCAGCCTCTGTCAATCGGTTATTTCACATGATGTATCTTCGGACATTGGCTAATTTATTTTCGTCAATGTACTTTCTGTTTGTTTTTCCAACTTTTTCTCGTCACATGTTTGGCGAGTGATGTTTTTTTGAGGTTTGAGTAACGCTTCATGAAATGCAGTCATAACAATTTTGTACTCCTCATGAGACCATTTTATTTTTTCTTTCTTTGAATATACGGTTATAGATCTAGCTGGAGAATTTTCAGGTCCATCATTAGGATTATCCTGGTTGTGGGGACCAGAAGATTCATTCTTTGTGTGGGAGTTTGTTCCTATGGCAGATTTTTCGACCTCAGGTAGGTTCCCTCCTGAAGGACGGGCTCCCTGTTTATCCACTGGAAGAGCCATACTGGACTTTTTATATTTGTGTTTCTCATATTTTTCCCGCGAGTAACGCACGGGTCCAAAAGTCCACCCAAAATTGCCTGGCACGTTGGGTAACGGTCTTTTACAAACAGGGTCCCGAAGCCTGTTTGTGACCTCATGATTAACACCTTGAGTTGCGGGTTGTTGTTCGGAGTTTTCCTTCTCTTAAATGGGTTGCCAAGCGACAGCTGATAGAAACGCGATTGGAATTCAAAGAGAAAGACGCTAGTTTTAAAAAAAGCAAAAAACAAACTTGGGCATAGCAACCGCTCAACGAGACAAAACATCACTACATTAGAGTATTTTGTTAAAAATTAAAAAAATTAAAAAATCGTTGCTACTATCACTAGTCCTTGTAACAAAAAAAATAATTGTTAAAAAAATTAATGGAAAAGAAAGATTTTACATACGTTTAAGTTTATTAGTGCTGTGAGATTTAAAATAAAAATAATAATTTGTTCGTCCACTGTATATTCAGTTATTTTTTTCATTAACGTCGTCAATTATTATTATTATTATGTCATTTTTCATCATATTTCGATTTCTGCTTTGGTCTCACTACCAACCAAGTCTGCGGGGAGACCTAAGGCAGGTAGTGGCGTGTTGTTATGACTCCATTTCATGTTTTTCTATCTTCCCTATCATCCCCAGCATTACATAGATAACGTTTTCCTTAGTGTGTGGGCTGTACTTAATAAGATAATTTTTTGTATATCTCTTAAGCTGGGGTTTCCAGGGATTCTTTCAATGTGTTGTTTTGTTCCATTTTTTATCATTCCAAGTGCACCTACTATCACTGGCACAACTGTTGTTTTCAATTTCCACATTTTTCCTATTTCAATTTCCAGGTCTTTATATTTTGACAGTTTTTCAAATTCCTTGATTGCTATGTTACAATCCGCTGGACAAGCCATATCAATTAATAGACAAGTTACAATCCATATCTATTAATAGACAAGTTACAAGCCATATCAATTAATAGACAAATTATTATTATTATTATTATTATTATTATTATTATTATTATTATTTCATTTTTCATCATAATGCGATTTCTGCTATGGTCGCACTACCTACCAAGTCTGCAGGAAGATCCAAGACAGGTCATGGTGTGTTGTTATGGCTCCTTTTCATGTTTTTTCTATTTCCCATAACATCCCTAGCATTACATAAACAAAGTTCTCCCTAGTGTGTGGGCTGTATTTAACAAGACACTTTTTGTATATCTCTTAAACTGAGGCTTCCAGGGATTCTTTCAATGTGTTGTTTTGTTTCATTTTTTTCATTTCAAGTGCACCTACTATCACTGGTACGATTCATGTTTTCAATTTCCTCTTTATTTTTTCTATTTCAATTTCCAGGTCTTTATATTTTGACAGTTTTTCGAATTCCTTGGTTGCTATGTTACAAGCCGCTGAACAAGCCATAACAATTCATAGGCAAGTTTTTCTTTTTAGTTTTTAACAACGATATCCAGCCTATTTGCCTCAATTTTTCTGTTTATGTAGTTGGTGCAATCCCACAGAACTACTACTACTACTACTACTATTATTATTACTATTATTATTATTATTATTATTATACTAGCAGTATAGCTCAGCGTTGCTCGGGTGTAATGAAAGCTTTAAAATTAATCCATGGTTCTGGAGCTCAGATTCTTTGGACGTTGACACGAAAGACTAAAATGCATCTTAGTATTATTGAATTTCGTTTAAGAGCTTATCTGTCAGTTATTTAATGCTAAAAAGGTATGGGTTTAAGGTATTTTATTTAATGTTCGGTTCTAGTGAGAAGGTTGATTTAGTTTGATTTTAATGAATTTTTTTTTAATTAATTTTTATTTTAGAAAACTGAAAATGTTTTCTAGTTTTGTAATCAAAAATGTTTTGTTGAGAATATTTTTTCCTTCGAAAATGTGTTATGGTAATAATTTTTTCTTCAAAAATATATTGTTGGTAATATTTTTCCTTTAAAAATGTATGTTTTTTTTTTCTATAAAAGTCTCTTTTTATACTTTCATAGTGTTTTGACCCCAGTTTGGGGGTTAACTCTTTTCCCATAGCTGGGATCCTAACAGGTGCTACCACTGCGGGTCAGGGTGGACCTGGGAACAACAGCAATTAAGAGGGGTTCCATGCTCTTCACAAGGTCCCAATCAGAGGTCTTTCTACCGGATGCATTTTACCGTCATGCCCAGGACCATCTTAATCGTATTGTATTTGGTTACGTTTTCCGTTTGTTTGTTTGTTTGTTTGTTTGTTTGTTTGTTTGTCCTTGGTCAAAATATCTCAATACCCGCTGGATAGATTCGGATAGAATTTTCAGAAATAACTAACCTTATGACTGGCAAGAACTGATTACATTTTGGGTTTGATCTGGATAGAGTTTCTCCGTTATTTTTTCCGGTTTTATTAATGAAAATTAATTTTTGCCTTTCAAATGCCAAATACTGAATTGCTTCCTCTGGATTACTTTAAATAATGAATTACCTTCCCTGTTTCATTTTAAGTGTGCATTTAATTTTGAGAGCGGTCGAGTTCATGTATTTTATTATCGCTCTTGAGAGTTGTCAAGTCCGTTGCAATTATTTTTTTCTCGTTTTAATAATCATCTCTTGTTAAATGCCGAGATGCACAGATGACCAACGGTGTACCAAAGATAACAACCCACGAGTTGACTAAGGTGTTCAGGACTTTATGTTAAAACAGATGGGTTTATTCATACTTCACAAGACCAGATCACGTTGAATACACCGGTTCTCGCTAGATCACCGAAGTTAAGCAACATTGAGATTGGTCAGTACTTAGATGGGTGACCGCTTGGGAATACCAGGTGCTGTAAACGTATAGTGACGGATGTGCGTTGTGGTGCGTGTGGATATCGGTCCGGAAGGAGAAAACGGTGAGCCGAGTTCGAATTCCAGTTGAATAAACTGCATTCACTTAAGCACTGGTACCCTTGGGAAAGGTATTAATCCGTCCCTTCCCTCTAGTTATGGGTTAAATAACAAGGGTAGGACTTGGGGAACCTGCTCTTAAAAACAATCCCAATGAATCTTGATACTCGAAAAGAAAAAAAGTATTACTAGATAGAAAACTTATACATAAAACAACAATAAATTGTTGAAAGGAAAAGGTATTACCAGTATTAAAGTTTAGTTGGCAATAAATGAACCGCCGAGGTTGATATGCCATAAAAAACAAAACAACCAACCAAACAAGACCAGAGCCTGCTTATACGCAACTGCGAAGCTGATATCCTGCATATAATACGCAAACCAAATGAAGGTTCTATGAACAACTAGCAGTATAGCCCGGCGTTGATCGGGTGTAATGAAAGCTTTAAAACTAATCCATGGTCCTGGAGCTCAGGCTCTTTGGACGTTGGCACGAAAGACTAAAAAGCAATAGTTGTTTCCAGTTAAAGCAAAACCATAGACTGAAAGAAAAATGAATATCCAAATATCCAAGTCAAATTTTGATTTCCTGGTATCGATATCAAATAAGTTTTTTTCGTCGTAAACTGAATTTTGAAAGCTAAATAAATCCTCTGAGTAAATGGTATCATGGCTGAGACTAAGAACTACAATTATGCCTACTTAGAGCCAAACCCGAAACAAAAACTAAAATAAAAGGGCTGAAAAATACAGACATACAGGCAGACAAACAGACACGCGCACAAACATCTTGCCTTTTATATATATATATCTTATCGATTTTCTGCACCTTGAAACTTCTGAATATCATTTCTTATGTCGTTGTTTATGAGTGTATCAAATTTTATAAAAATCGGACCACTCCTTCTATAACCTGATTTTTTGGATTATCGATTTTTGATATTTATCGGGGATACCTCGACACAAAACCTAGCTAAGAACACTCGCAGACGCCTCTAGTACAACTGTGTAAATTTTCAAGAAAATCGGTTTAGCCGTTTCGGAGTCTATAGGTAACGGACACACACACACACACACAGACACACACACACAGACAAAGTTCCATTTACAAATAAGTTTAGATACATTGAAACTATTGATCTCACCCACTTACTACAAAAACTTTCACGACACGTTAGGTCAATATCTGCATTGGAAAAACTGTCATTACTACGAGATAAAAATGACAGCTGTAAACTGTTATGACATCATCCTGAATGTGTAATTTAAGGAGCAGATGTTACCACCCTCTGGGATTTTCCTATAAAAACAGATCGAACAATAAAAGCAAATCACCCTAACCGTATAATCAATAGTAGAAAAGAAAAATATTTGCGCACTGATTGACACGTGATGTATAAAAAGTAAGTATCGGAGGCTAAAGCATGTAGAGAGATGCTGCTTTTCTAGGGGCCTCGGTGATGCTTGTCAAATTGGCCTTGTGCCAAACACAACCAATGTCCCCACAATTTAAATATGAAAAGTTTGAAAAGATACTAAGATGGTTAAAATGTTTCGTTTGTACATTAAAGAAAAGATTTATTAACAGAATAACAAAATTGTAAGAAAAATATAAGTGAAATTTTGTTAACTGAACACTATAACATATTTGTGAAAAGAAAAATGTTCATAGAGAATATGCATGAACTTTTGTAGTTAAAATTGTTCAAAGAGAAAGTTAGTATTTAAAATGTCCCACAGAAGTTTCAAGTTCATTGTTGATAGTAGCATAATGTAAAGTCATATTCTTTTCCTTTTTGGTAGGTTGGAGACAAAGTGAGACTTAAACTTAAACAAATAAAGAAATTGTACTTATCGTAGATAGTTGGAGTGTTCTGTTGTTGTTGTTTCATTCTTTTTTTGTTTTTTTTTTTTGCGGCGTAGAGTGAAAAAGAAGAAAGGAAAAAGAGGTCGGCAAGACCTGACCTTGGCTTGAAGTTTCTTTCTTACATTGTGACGAGATGCTATTAGACACTGCTCCTGACTGATTGTGGCCGGTCACGGAACGTAGTTAAACAATGTATTATCTTCATGTGACCAGCTCTAGCGGCATTTTATTTTAGGTGGGAAAAAAATTTGATTGGCGTCATAGATCAATTTTCTATTTCCTATCCAATCTGGATCCAGAATTTTATTATTCACACTGACTTGTGAAATTTGTCTTGGTCTGGATTTTTTCCAAAATGTCTTTAGTTGTTTGGATATGATTTTGCGGGTGTGCAATTTTACTCTGTGTTTTAGTTAATTGTTGGATTATATAGGATTTGTATCGTATACCTTATCCTCTGTCGTGCATACAAAACTAGTTTATAACGTTCTTGATTACTTCTGTTGCTTATAGCAGTGCTTGGAAGGAGATTTTTGTCGTCTTTTGCGCCACAGATTTTACATTTTTTCTATTGCAGTTTTGTTTTTTTGTTTCTTTTTTTTTTTTTTTTTTGCAAACATACTCTAGATCTGGCAATCACCATATTCTACAAATCTCGTTCCTTGCAACGAGATCTGTAGAATATTGTAGCTTCCGATAGTTTTAGATCAGACTTCGTATTCCCTGTCACTGCCATTCTGCTATACGAATATAGTTTATGCTTTGTTCTACTGCGATTGACGATGCATTTGAGTTTCTGAAGATCATAGGTGGTAGAAACCTTTCTGAAAAAAGAAACGATTAGAATAAAACTGAAGTTATCTAGTTATTTCAACAGTAAAGAGACATAATTAGATAAAGAGAGAAAGACGGAGAAAGTGAAAGAAATGACGCGGTCATGCTAACCGTAATCGAATGTCTGCATGGTTAATTTGTTAGGAAGGCGTCTCATTAATGCTATCGACCTGAAGAGGAGAACTCGGCGCGCGGAACCTTTAGAAAGGTCCTGAAAAAACAATACGAAACTGTTTATAAGCCGTCTTGGGTTATGTTAGCACGATGTCACAAGATATCCTGACCGAGAGGGTGTACATAATGGCATTGTTCAAAATACTCGCCATGGGAGATTGTAAGCTTTTCCTCAGAAATTGTAACTAAGGTCTGCTCAATATAATTGTAGTAAGAAGCACAGGCTGGTAAACACAAAAACTGTGCCTGAGAAGACATTTGTCTGTTGTGTCCGGAAAACAAGAAGAACCGAGGAATGGTAGACTTTGAAAAAGCATTAGCTACTCACGCATCTACGCATCGTTCATTCAGTAATGAATTTGAACACTCTCGGCGACTGGCTTGTGTTTACATTGTATATAACACGCTAAAGTCCGCCTTTCTCTACACAGCGGCCATAGCTGAGAGGTATAATGGGCGACTGATGTCAGGTTTCAATCCTGGCTAGAAGCAATCGGCTATCTAACCGTACCAATGAGCTGTGATACAGCGAAACAGATCTGTCTGCGGATGAATATATATATCAGGAAAGAGAAGGGGAGATAGAGAGAGTGAAATACAGAGATTTGTTAATAGGTTCTTTTTCTACGGATTATCAAAACTTACTTTTGTATGTCATTTAAAACCAGAAAATGTTTTAGACTGAAAGAATTATATATATAATTCTTTCAGGTCTGTCTGCGAATATATATATATTCATTCGCAGACAGACCTGTTTCGTTGTATCACAGCGCATCAGTACGGTTAGACATCCGATTGCTTTTTACGCAGGATTGAAACCCGACCGAATTGACGTCAGTCGGCGGTTCTACCCCTGAGCCATGGCCGCACGGTAGAAGAAGCCAGACTTTTAACATATGATGTATTATACGCCAATAGCCAGAATGCCCTAATTCATTACTGAATGAGCAATATATATATATATATATATATATATATATATATATATATATATATATATATATATATGGTTTGGTAATATTAGCCTTACTAATTAACACAAATCTTGGAAGAAGAGGTAAATACATATCTTTATCAATAGGATACATACCTTTAGGTCCTTGATTTACAATTCTAAGCCATTAGTATTGCACCAACTGTACATGCAAACTTACAGCACTTGTTATTTCCAAGAGATCACCCATTTAGGTACAGACCAGGCTTGACACAGCTTAATTTTGGTGAACTGGTGGTTAAACCGTGATGTGGCTAGAGAAATATTGAGAGAATAAGTGAGAAAACAAGGTTTTTTTTGTTTTTTGTTTTTTTAATCATATCACCCCAAGCAAGGCGAAAACGCCACTGATGCGCAGGGGGCTACGTGAGAGTGAAAAGATTGGAAAAGAAAAAACAGGAAACCACATCCTAAACAGGAAACAAGGGATGAGCCTCTTCACCTGTTCAATAGACATGGGTGGAGTGTGAACCCGGTGATAGTACAGTCTATCTACTCCAAGGTTATTCAAATAATGTTCTGAGTATGCCTCGGGAAAATAACGTCTTCTTTCGTTTTAGCGTTTCATTTGTTTGTTAATTTGCAAGGCTTCATTTGAAGCAGTGATACTCGATGTGGGCCCCCGTAGAACCACAAGGGGGTCTGAGAAATTTCCAAAGTGGGCTAGAGTTGTTTGATACGAAATTTACTGCATCGGTTGATGTACTCACAAGGAAATGTAATTGCGGATTAAAAGAGAGGAGACTTAAGCCTGGGGTCGAACCAAGGCTTGGAGGTTTAACTGACAAGTTGATAGTTAAACACCAAGAGAATTGTAGTCATTAGTCAGGATTTGTATTTTCTACTATATTTTGCTTTTGTCAAGAAAATTTATTTCTTTTTGCATGGAATTTCTATTTATGAATTTACTCGAGCTACTAGACTAGCAACTAGGTCCCACCCTTTTACAGGGAAACCAATAAAATGTAACCTCAATTTCTACTCCATCAGCTTCTTTTCTCGTCTGTGGAATTTGCTTCCGTATACTTACCTTCTAGACAGCTACAATCTCCAAGAATTTAAATCTAAGGTCAATGGTCAACTCCTTTCTCTCTGACTCGTATCCTTTCTCTCATACTCTTTTCTCCGTCCACTCCACTCTCATCACACCATTATTCACTTCCTGACACCTCTTATAACCTGTCCCGCATTCTCATCACTTTTTTCCTATGTAACCCCCTGCGCACCAGTGGCGGTAAAACTGCCTTGCTTGGGTGAAAAGATTAAAAAATAATAATTATGATGTGCATATTATTGCGTGCGTATATGGCCTCTTATAGTTTTGTGTTTGTGCGTGTTTATTTTGTGTGCGTTTGTATCTATTCTCTTGTTTGTTCTTGTACATGATAGTGTTTTTCCTTTAAGATTTTTCGTATGTGTGCAATTTGGCGTATGTGTTCTTTAATTTCTGTGACATTTCCGGTAAAATGTTAAAGTGTATACACCTCTAATTTTACCTAAACTCAATATTTACTCTGTGTACCAACCTAAAATCTTTTTGAATATTCCGAGTTAAATTAAACTATTTGGTTTTTCGGGTCTGATGAAGCAGCTTGAGTTTTAATAACTGCCGAAACAATTACTAGATTTCTGATCGTTTAATTATGTGTTGAGTTTCTCTCTCTCTCTCTCTCTCTCTCTCTCTCTCTCTCTCTCTCTCTCTCATATTTTTGTTTATATATATTTTTTTTTTATAAGCGTTTCACCCCGAGCAAGGCATGTCACTGCCACTACTGTGCAGGGGGCTACGTAGAGTGGAGAAAGGCTGATTAAATATAGGAAATAACAGAGGGTGGGTGATAGGCGGGTGAGGATACCGAGAATGAGGGTACATTTAAACACCTAGAGATTGTAACTGTCGGGAAAGCAGACTTGTGGAAGGGAGTTCCACAGGCGGGAAGCGCGAGAAAAGAAGCTTTTGGAGTAGAATTTACGGTTACATCTTATTTGTTTAACTGTAAAAGGGTGGGACCTAGTTGCTAATCTAGTATCTCGTGTAAATTCGTGCTTAGGCGGCACCAGTGATCTAAGCACATCGGAGCAGAAGCTATGAAAGTACTTGTAGAAGAGGCACAGGGAAGCTACATCACGCCGGTGTGAGAGCGGCTGCAGCCGGTCTGCCAAGTCAGTATCAACCACGTTACAGATCCTCCTTTGTATTTGGTCAAGAAGCCCAAGGAGAGCAGCAGGGGCACCCGACCAGATATGGCAGCAATATTCAATACACGGGCGGATGGTAGATTTGTATATGTGCAGAATAGCTTCAGGTGTGAAAAATTTCCGGGCCCTGCACAGGGAGCCCACTTTCATAGCAGCAGATTTGGCAATGGATTCAATATAGTCATTCCATTTGAGGTCCGCCGAGAGTGTAAGGCCAAGGAGGTGTAGTATTTTACTCTCTGGGAGGCTAGCCTGTCCCATGCTAATGGGAGGTAGATGCGATTGTCTATGGTGGTTAGTTGATAACAGCTTTGTTTTGGAGGCATTGAAATTTACCAACCATTTCCTACTCCAGGTCACTACGGATTGGAGGTCCCTTTCAAGTGCGGCAGCGAGGTTCACTTTGTCGTCCAGACCTGGTTTCTGATCGATGCGGGAGTAGATTGTTGTGTCGTCGGCATACATGCCAACTTGGGATCTAATGGTGTCGGGGAGATCATTAATGTAGATCAGAAAGAGCGTGGGACCTAGGATAGAAAATATATATATATAGAGAGAGAGCTTGAAATTAATTGATTGATTCGTGTTTTAGCTTTGCAGATTTTTTAATGCCAGAAAATATTTTTAGGTTGTTAGCATGTTTTTCTTTATTTCTTTTTCGATAATAATGATTTAAGCTTACTAATTTTCCCATAGCTGAGTACAAATATGCGAATTCATACTTTCCCAATAATGTGAGAGATTCCAACGGGACTTAGAGCATTGGCTGTCGATTTCTAATTCAATGCACCATTGCAATACCTGTACACCCAAGCTTAAAGCCCCTGCTATTACCAAGCGGTCACACATCTAGGTACTGATCGGGCTCAACGCTTCTTAAAGTCGGTGATTGTACGGGAACTGGTGTTTCATCGTGATGTGGCCGTAAGCCAGAGAGAGAGAAAATTAATGAAGACACAGGAAAAAACACTGCGTGGACATAGGAATGAACCCTATTTTAAAGTTCTTTTGTCGCTGTTAAGTAGGTTACGTGCCATTTCACACCAGTTGTTTTACCTTCAGTATTGTGCGTATGGATTTGTCTAAGCCGTATTTCCAATTTATATTTCCCAGAAAGTTCCAATAATCATTTTCAATTTTAAGCATCAGTTCCTACGTGTTGTTTATATTTTAAGTAACACTTAAACGAGCCAGATTTAACCGTAAGTTCTATTCTAAGAGTTTCTTTTCTCGCGCTTCTCACCTGTGAGACGTCATTTCGATTTCTTACTTCTTTGGCGCTTACAATCTTCAATGATTTGCAACATGAATCTCCACCATTTGTCCTCATGAAACCTCTTCTTTTATTCTCATTTCCATCGATTCTCCTCATTAAAGTCATCCCATTCTTTTTCATTTTCTGTAATCACTCTCCTACGTCTTAGTGGCATTGTCACCTTGCTTGAGGTGAAAAGATTACAAAAATTCTGTATCTTAAATATTGGTTATGCCAATAATATTCTGAGCGTTTCCCTTTGCTTGTTAACTTACGGGACTTCATTTAAAGCGGTATTTCTCTATGTAGGCCCTTTAGGACCACAAGTGGGCCTGAGCAATTTCAAAAGCAGACTATCGTTGGTTCAGGCGGATATTACTGCAGCAAATGATGTCTTCACAAAGAAATGTAATTTATTGCAGATTAAATAGAGAGGAGACTTAAGCCTGAAGCCAAACCAAAGCTAGAAAGTTTAACTTGACAAGTTAACTGAAAGATAGACACCAGGAGAATTGTAGTCATTACTCAGGATTTATATTTTCTACTATATTTTGCTTTTGTCAATAATATGTATTTCTTTTTACATGGAATTTCTGTTTAGACATATGTGGGTAATGTATTGCTTTTGGCACCTAAAATAATAGATAGATAGATAGATAGATAGATAGATAGATAGATAGATAGATAGATAGATAGATATATAAACAGGTTGTAAGATAGATAGATAGATAGATAGATAGATAGATAGATAGAAACAGGTTGTAAGATAGATAGATAGATAGATAGATAGATAGATAGATAGATATAGATAGATAGATAGATAGAACAGTAAGATAGATAGATAGATAGATAGATAGATAGATAGAACAGGGTAGATAGATAGATAGATAGATAGATAGGTTGTAAGATAGATAGATAGATAGATAGAATAGTAGATAGATAGATAGATAGATAGATATGATAGTTAGATAGATAGATAGATAGATAGATAGATAGATAGATAGATAGATAGATAGATGAACATGTTGTATGATAGATAGATAGATAGATAGATAGATAGATAGATAGATAGATAGAACAGGATTAGATAGATAGATAGATAGATAGATAGATAGATAGATAGATAGATAGATAGATAGATAGATATGAACAGGTTGTAAGATAGATAGATAGATAGATAGATAGATAGATAGATAGATAGATAGATAGATATGATAGGTTAGTAAGAAAGGTAAGATAGATAGATAGATAGATAGATAGATAGATAGATAGATAGATAGATAGATAGATATGAACATGTTGTAAGATAGATAGATAGATAGATAGATAGATAGATAGATAGATAGATATATGAACAGGTTGTAAGATAGATAGATAGATAGATAGATAGATAGATAGATAGATAGATAGATATGAACTAGTTGAGATAGATAGATAGATAGATAGATAGATAGATAGATAGATAGATAGATATGAACATGTTGTGATAGATAGATAGATAGATAGATAGATAGATAGATAGATAGATAGATAGATAGATAGATAGATAGATATGAACAGGTTGTAAGATAGATAGATAGATAGATAGATAGATAGATAGATAGATATGAACAGGTTGTAAGATAGATAGATAGATAGATAGATAGATAGATAGATAGATAGATAGATAGATAGATAGATATGAACAGGTTGTAAGATAGATAGATAGATAGATAGATAGATAGATAGATAGATAGATAGATAGATAGATATGAACAGGTTGTAAGATAGATAGATAGATAGATAGATAGATAGATAGATAGATAGATAGATAGATAGATAAATATGAACAGGTTGTAAGATAGATAGAAACGACTGCTTTTATTGGTATTAACTAGAAATTCTCCTATCGATATTTCTTTCTATGACGCAGTTTTAATTTCGTTTCTGTTAACTTTGGATTCAACAAATAAAACGTCTTCACTGATTTTAATCTTTCATTATTTTTACTTCTGATACTATTTTTCGCCTGCAGGCAAATGGACAGCAGTTTTGCAATTGCACAACACTTTTCAAACATTTAACAATATTGAATAGTGTTATCGTATTTTTGACAGTACAGGTAAAATTTTTAGAATACATTATTTATTAAATATCGCTTGACAGAGAACTGAAAAAATCTGGGTCATAAAATTGATGGTTTTATCTGTCAGCTTTAATAACAGACACGGAAAGGAAATTACAAGACTTCAAACAGAAGGTCGGAAGGGAAAGTGAGAAGCAAGGACTAAACATCAATTGCAAAAAGACGGAATGCATGGTTGTTAGCAAAACAAAAAAAAAAAAAAAAAAAAAAAAAACAGCCAAAAATACAAACTAGAAATTGGTGATACCAAAATCAAAGAAGTACAACAATTTAAATCTCTGAGAAGTCTCTTTACACAAGACGGGTTGTGCGACACTGAAATCCGAAGGCGCATCGGTATAGCAAACGATGACTTCCAAAGGCTAAGCAGAGTATTAGGAAACAGAAAAAAGAGGACTGTACTGTTGCATAATATCAGTGAATGGTAAACAATCTTCTAAGCCGAAGAAGAGATCCGAAACATCAGAAATGTGTTTCTCCAGAAGGATGCTGAGGATACCATAAAACTTTCATCTGAGCAGTGATAAAGATCAGGACAAAATGTAAACAAAAATTATACTTATACTTAACACGCATATGTGCATTCTGATGCAGTGGATATCGGTTAGGAACGAGAAATCGGAGAACTGAGTTCGAATTTCAGTTGATTTCGTTGCATTTACTTACGCGCAAATATTCTTGAGAAAGGTATTAATTTGTAGCTTCCCTCTAGTTATTGGTTAAATAAAAGGACAGATTTGTAAATGGCAACCAACAGCAGGAAAATAATCTGCCTCGTCAGTCTTTTTCGAGACATGATCACCCAAGCGTGTATCACGTATGGCACTTTACTCACTGACTGCTACTTAACATCAGGGAGAAACAGTTTAACTGATCTAGGGCACATAATGAGGAAAGAGGGCTAGGAAAATATGAGACCGACAGAACATATTGATGACAAGAGGACCAAAGGAAAACATTACCTATCTAGGGCGCTATTGGAAGAAATTGTAGGAAAGATAACAAAAAGAAACAAAATTTATTAGATTCTAGCAAATGACAGCAAATTGTGGCAAGCTATGATCGCCTGCGGCGCGTAGAAGATGAAGAAACCTCTTGCATCCTAGTGGCTTTATTACCTTGCTAAAAGTTGACGTGTAGAATATGAAATTGAAGCACAGAAAGCTAGAGCGGGAGAGAAAGACAGATTAAGCGATGAGAAATATATTTTAAATGAGACGTTCGTTTTATAGGACCTGCTTTTCCATATCTCTCCATAACGCTAAGTCTTTTGTTGCCTTAAAAACCCTATACAATCCCTGTATATTCTCACGGACTCTTTCGAACGCCTTCAAAACGAAACTGTTGTCTTTTGGTTGCTTGAGAAAATACATTTTACTTTCCACCGGAAAGGCTAATAGCAACTTCCGGGAAAGTGAATTTTCTCGGACTAACATTTTCCAGATTAACATTTTCCAGACTAACATTTTCCGAACTATCATTTTCTCGGACTAACATTTTTCAAACTAACATTTTCGCGGACTAACATTTTCCGAACTAACATTTACTCGGATTAGCATATTCTCGGACTAACATTTTCCAGACTAACATTTTCTCGGACTAACATTTTCTGTATTTACATTATTCGGACTATTGTCCTCATCTTTGTTGCCGTTAGTACAACGTTTCGGCCATTGTACTCTCCGGCCTTCTTCAGGTGCTACGAATTTCGAACCGAACCCTTTATTGCAATCACTGGGGTATATGATCTTCATTCCTTGCGTAGTTGTGCCTCTTTTGGTAGTCATGAGTTATCTCCCTCTAACTCTGTAAGTTACTTGTACACCACTGCTGTAGTCTGGTATTGAACTCACAACACTTTGGGTCAAGTCACAGGAACTAACCAACGTCTATATCCACTGGGCCATGTGTCCTTAATTCTTGGCACCTGAAGAAGGCCGGAGCGTACAACGGCCGAAACGTTGTACTAACAGCAACAAAGATGAGGACAATAGTCTGAAATAATGTAAATACTGTAAATACTACCTTATCTCAGAAATATAGAGAAATACTAACATTTTCCGAACTAACATTTTCTCGGACTAATACTTTTAGAATTAACATATCCTCAGACTAACTTTTTTTTCCGTTGACATGAAGTGGAACGATTATATTGAATCATTTTCTAGGTCTGCTGCTAGCAAAGTTGGTTCACTGTGTCGTGCTAGGCAAATTGTGAGTCAACTATTTGACCTTGCTTTGGATATTCCTTGTACATCTGCTCTGGTGCTTCTGCTATATATTTAGAGATTCTTGATAAAATACAAAGAATAATCTACGATATTACTGGTCTTGACTTGGCATGTTGGTTTAAGTCTCTTTTATACCCCCGCTTTTTCTGTGCCTTTTTTTTATAAAAAAAAACCTTCGTAAGAATTGGCCTGATAAACTTTCCTTTGTCCTTTATTTCTTTGATCTACAGACAAATTGTACATATGAGAACTACTTAGTGCTTTATAGAGACCTTGAAGTATTATGGTACCTTAGCAAGAATAGTAAGTAAGAATGTTTTGTTATGGTGTAAGGAATACCGTGGTATATTTTGGACAGTAATTTAGCTAGATGTTTAAGATATGACATTTTTCACCTTTCACGTTTTCTACAAGGTGCCCACCCCTCCGAGGTTGCAGAGACAATGCATCCACATTTTCTGCGTTGTTTTTATCATTTCACCCCAAGCAAGGCAGTTTTACTGCCACTGGTGCGCAGGGGTGTTATATAGGAAAAAAGTTACGAGAAAGAGCGACATGTTATAGGGGGTGTTAGGAAGTGGGTAAGAGAAGGATGAGGATAATGGTGTGATGAGAGTGGAGTGGACGGATAAAAGAGCCCGAGAGAAAGGATGTGCAGAGGGCTACATAAGAGAATTGAAGTTTTAGGCAGGAGGAGAGTGAAAACAAGATAACCAGCTACAAGGGTGAAAGAGAAAGGGCAAGAGAAGGATGTGAACACAGGAGTGAAGACAGTTGCAGAGGTAGAGAGAAAGGAAAAGAACAAGATACACTGGGGTGATGTAGAAAGGGCTGGAGTTAAGTGGATAAGAGATGGGAATTGACTTTGCATTTAAATTCCTAGAGGTTATAGCCGTCAGGAAAGCAAGTATATGGGAATTCCACAGGTGGGAAACGTGAGAAAAGAAGCTGATACAATAGAATTGTCGCCTGCGTTTGGTTGATCTATCTGTAAAAGGGTGAAACCTTGTTTCAAGTCTGGTTGCCCGAGTAAATTCTTGTGGAGGGGACACCAGTGACCCAAGTTCGTCACAACGTCATCGCATCATATGACAGGCTCCCGTAACATCAGTCCTCGTTTTTCCAATTTTACATACATTATTCTCGTCTATTGGCAAAATTGACCAATCAGCCTTTCGTAATCCCTCTTTTGAACTTGTGCCACACTTTTGTACTATCAAAATAAATATTCCTTTATCTATGTTACCTTATGAATTTAAGCATAGTGCTAGACTGAAAGCAAATACTTATAATTTTACAGTTGAAATGGCTAGATGTAACCGTAAGTTCTATGCTAACATTGTCTTCTGTCGCATTTAAACGCAATATCAGTCGTTATCTTCTGTCTTCTTAATGCCTGTTGTTTTATTGTCATCTCTCTTTAATAGTAATTTTTCTCATATTCTCTAGCACTCAGTAACCTCTTGCATCCTAGTGGCTTTATTGCCTTGCTTTGTCTTGATTAAGTGGGTTATGCGCTGTTCCGATTGTTTTACTTTCAATGTGTGTATTGTGTCTTGTGTCCTTTGTGAGTCTTGATTTGCTTTCCTGTTTTTGAACTAAGGATCCATCTTTTCCCAGTTGGTTAACAATGGTATACAAAATGTTAAGATGTGTTTTAATCTTTGGATTAATTATGTACGTTAAAAGAGTTTTAATGAAACAAAAAAACATATCGGAACTATGAATTCTAGAACAAGTATGACGATTTATATGTAGGATTTGACAGTCACCACAACCTCAGTCACAGGATGCAGGTGGTTGTTTACGTTGGTTAGAAAGGCATACAGAGTGGGCCAGAATATCTTTAAAGCTTGGTAAATGTAAGTTAGTAGTGCTTAAGAAAGGGTGAGTAAAGGAATATCGCTTTACCATTGACGGAAAAACCATTTCTACGTTGGCAGAAGGGCCAGTGAAAAGCCCAGCGAAAACTTTTTGTAACACGCTACATGATAGACCACCTATCGTATAAATACGCAAGGTCCTTGACTCATGGATGATTAAAATAGATAAGTGTGGATTACCAGTGCGGTTCAAAGCCTGGCTATATTACTACTGTGTGTTTCCACGGCTTTTGCGGCCTCCCAAGATATATAGAGTCACCATTTCTACCGTAGGGATGAGAGAAAAGAGCGTTAGTAGCTTTCTCCGTCGATGGTTGGGATTGCCACGAAGTTTGAGCAGCGCAGCCATTTATGGATCTTCAAATGCTATTCAACTTCCATTTAGAAGTTTGGTAGAGGAATTTATGGTCTCTCGGACAAGAGAAATCGACCAACATAGGAGCTCGAAAGATCCTAAGGTGTCAAATTTAAGTATTGATGTCCTGACGGGTCGGAAATTGAGCGCAGATAAAGAATTAAAAACTGCAGAAGGAAACCTAACAGTGAAAGCTATTGTGGCGTCTGTCGCTTAGGGAAGAGCAGGCCTGGGTCTTATTCATACCAATTTCTCAAAAAAAGTCACAATAAAGAAAGGCCTTCAACTCATACAAAACGAAGTACGGGCGGGGGTGGAAGAAAGAAAAATGACGGTTGGTCGGATATAGCCAACAGGACGCTTGGACCAAGTGGGATAGAATAGAACGCCGCTAAGTATCCTGGGTCGAGCTCTGGAAGACCGCTTTCAGTCGTACGAGATTCCTAGTACAAATGGTGTTTGACATACTGCCAAGCCTGGCGCACCTTCACTTATGAGGCAAAATAGACACGCCTATTTTTCTTTTGTGTCTGGGGAAGGAATCACTGTAACATATTTTGAGTAGTTGCAAAACTGCTTTGGCAGACAGTCGCTACCGTTGGCGGCACGATGAAGTGCTAGAAGCGACAGCTCTTATTATAACAGAGGTTATACAGAGCAGTAAATTTGTCCCTGGTAAAAGAGTTATCAGATTTGGCACGAAAACAAACTAAAGCCCATTCGTCATTATCATCCGCTTCAGATTGGCAGGTAAGAGTCGATCTCAAGACACAATTAAAATTCCCAGCACACATTTCTACCATGAAACTGCATAGTGATTCATTCAGATTTAGCAAAACAAATAATTCTGACTGAACGGTTTCATGGAAAGAATATATGGAGGAACACTTCGAGAGAAAGTTTAGTAAGTACCAGGAACTCCTAGTAAGTTGTAGAACTAATGGATGGCGCACATACTGTTTCTCAGTAGAGATAGGATGTAGAGGATTCTCATGTCAGTCTATGATAAAAGCCTTTTTCAGCCTGGGGATAACCGGTCTAAACAGAAGGCAAGCAATCCAAATTATTCTGGAAGCCATAGAGAAGGTTAGGAGATGGATTTGGGTAAATAGGGCGAATGAGTGGTCTAGTGTGAGTTGAATTATGTTAATCATGATAAAGGTGCATACTTTCCGGAAAGAAAATAAGGGAAAGGAAAATAACAAAATGGGGAGTTGGGTGGAAAATGGATATAGGTTTGTAAATATGAGATGCAAGTAAGAAATCTGATCACTAGACGTAGTTAATCATTATAAATGTACAAATTATGGTGACGATCTACATTATTAGTGTATTGTCGGCCGTGATAACTTTTTTTTTTTTAATCATTTCACCCCGAGCAAGGCGGAAACGCCACTGATGTGCAGGGGGCTACATAAATGTAAAAATATTGATTAGAAAAGAGTGAGGAGTACAAATTAGTTAAAAAGGAACAATAGAAAGCTGAGAAAGCAGGTGCGATGACAGATACATAGGTGGAGAGAAAGAGAGGGTATATAAGGGGTGGGGAGAGAGCTAGAGTCCAGTGGTTAATAGATGAGTATTGACTTTGCATTTAAATTTCTGGAGGTTGTAGCCGTCAGGAAAGCAAGAATACGGGAGCGAGTTCCACAGGCGGGAAGTGCGAGAGAAGAAGCTGCAGGAGTAGAATTGTCAAAGCTGCAGGAGATTGTTCATGTAATCCGGTATATTTTTTATTATTGGAGTAGATAGACTAAACTATCGCCCGGTTTACACGCCACCCATGTATATTGAACAGGTGAAGAGGCTCATCCCTTGTTTCCTGTTTAGGATGTGGTTTCCGGCTTCTCTTTTCCAATCTTTTCACTCTTACGTAGCCCCCTACTCATCAGTGGCGTTACCGCCTTGCTCGGGGTGATATGATTAAAAAAAAAAAAAATTAATTCAACGGAATGAGAGAAATTGATATTAGTGGCATTGTTAAATCCTCATAAATTATTCCTGAGAACAGATTCTAAAATCAAAAAGCAGATGATGTAATTGAAAGAAAAATAGACAGAAAGACATTACGTCATGTGAGCTGTTGATATTTCGTTCGTCGAGCCATGGCTCCTCGTAAATCGTGTGGGTGGAAAATAATCTCATTGGTCAAAAGCTTTGAGTCGGATAGATCCCCTAAAAGGATTGGGGATGACTATAAAAGTGCAGACTCAGCAAGAAAAATAGGATTTGGAGAGAGATTTTCAGGCGACAAAGACCAAACGATCCCCATACCGCCGCTGCCACGTCACATTGTTATTTAGCTGTCTCTGCAAAGTTTGATGACGGCCGAAAAGACGTGTTTTTATGTGGAGAATTGACAGCCTGATTATTTTTAAAAATTGAAACCTCTGATTACTTTTAACGAAACTTCGGGAGGATTTATTTTTATTTGAAGATGGAAAAGCTCTGATATTTTTAATGAAACGTCGGAAGGACTTACTTTTATTTAAAGATTGAAAAGCTCTGATAATTTTTAAACGAATCCTCTCTCCGTTACAAACTTGAATTTCATCAATTTATAAAGACTTCTTTCGTAACTCATCCAGGCATCTTCGAACTTATTCATTTAATTATTTATTATTTTATTTTATTTTATTTTATTTTATTTTTTGTGCCGTAATTAGTTTATTTTAACACAAGTGTACACAAGTGCCCGGTCAGGATATGGTACAAATACGGCTACCGGGTTTTCACAACGTGACTTTCTGAGATCAAAGAACACAGCGTGGGCAGTGAGTTCGTTGTTGTAATAGACGTCTGGAGGACCAGCTACTGTGCCGATAGCTACTGTGAACATCATCATCGTCGACGTGTTACACATTTGGTTGCCGTGACCGAGGATCAACCTTGAATAACCACCGAGCGAGAACCAAAAAGAACTTTAGTCATTTTTGGCTATTTGGTTTGAAACGCTCAAAGAGAGAGACTAGCAGATTTCATCGCAAATCAACCCGTAACAGGTAGGACACTTTTGGTTTCTTCCTGAAATTCTTGTTGCTGCTAATTTACTGTAAACCGATTAATCACTAATTGTATTGCTTAAATGTCTGACCACGGAGAGGAACAGGGAATGGCAGGGTTGGAGGTAGAAGATAGCGATCACAGACCGTCCAAGGACTTGAGGATACCGAGCTTTGGGGAAGATGCGAAAGAGTTAAGATACTGGTTAGGGGCCATAGAAAAAAAGTCAGAGGATTTACGATCTGACGGGGAGAGAAACGGTGTGCGTGGCGTTCCACACCACGACGGGGAGCCGACGAAATTTATACTCCGACTACTAGAAAAAGACCCTCATCTGACATGGAAGAGTCTGAAAGAGCAATTAGTAAAAGAATACGCTAATGAAGAAGCAGCCATAGAGGCTATGAGAAGTCTCATGGAACTAGTTCAGGGAAAAGATGAAGTAGAGGAATTGGGCAAAAGTGCGGAGAGAAATTAGCCTCTCTGGCCTATCCTGTGGAGGTCAGAGAGCAAGCGGCCATCCAGGTCCAGTTAGTGCTACGGGACAAGCGCATTCGACACGATATACTGAAGGAGGGCCCAGTTAGATTGGCGGCGGTGGCACTAGCCAAAAAAAAAGCCAGGGGATATGGAACAAGGTGAAGAATAGGAGGACACTGGACTTAGGTAAAGGGATAGCTAGGCAGAAGGACCTAGGAGGGAAGCCCAGGTGGACCAGGGATCCTAGAAGCGATCACAGAAAGGATCATACGAAGTGTCCCCCTGTAGTATATAAATGGGAAGAAAAAGAAGAATGCGGTGGGGAAACCCCGAATAGAAAAGAATTGTATATAATTCTTGTCGCATAAACTTTCAGAGACACAGCAGGGATGGCCGGTGATAGAAAGAGAGACGTACGCCATTGTATAAAAAGCTAGATTACTATCTAAGCGGGGCGGTACTTACTATAAAAACCGACCATAAACCTCTTCAGTATCTGCTGGAAAAAGAGTGGGCAATTAAGAACTAGGATTTATCAATAACCAACGAGAAAACAACCATGTGATGAAAAGAAACATTCCTCAAAATGCTGTCACGTGCCGACTGATATTACGCACTTTTGTCCGTTCAAAAAGACATAAGTACAATATTTGTCAGTGGGATGGACATGAAGAAAGATTTTAAAATTCAGATTCACACAAAAATTCAACTCCACCCAAAAAATTACAAAAGAAAAAAAACAAACGGGAAAACTTTCGAAACAAAATGTTTGCGAGTTCGAAATGAATATTGTTGTTTTTTAAGACAACAAACCAGTTTATTTCCAGTTTGATACAGCGCTGGACATAACGTTAATGTTGCATTCGACTTGGGAACAAATTGAAAAGCTAATGTGTTTGAAACGGATCATATAACAATGAGCGTGTCTGGAAGTACAATTCGTTTAACTAGTGAATTAACTTGCGATTTTTCCTTTCCAAATAGAACATTTTCTGGTGTGTGTTATCTTGCAAATAATTCGAAATTAAATTTGATTGATTTCGACTGAATAAAACAACTCAACCTTCTGGAAAATCCTCTCAATTCTCTGTTCGATACATTTAACCTCACATCGTTTTCTGATATTGAAAATCATTTCACAGACAAACTTAAGAATAAGTGTAGTGATGTTCTTCAAGGGGGAATTGGAAGCTGTACAAAAATTAAATCTACTATGAAATTAAATCCAGATTCTAAGCCAATTTTTAAACAAAAAGGCGAGTACCCTATGTTGCTCTGAATATAGTTAAAAAAGAACTGCAACGTCTTTAGCAACAATATGTCATAATCATCATCGGCAGCCACTCGTGAAGCAGTGTATGACGTCTAGAAGATTTAGTTGGTGATTTCATGAGTCCGAACATGAATCAGAAATCGGATTCTTGATCCGCATATCCGTTGGTAAATTTGAGAGTTGGTGGTACAAGGGAGACAATTCCGGGTTATTTTCCTGTGCCTTTTTTTCATTCGTTTGGTTTTCACAGCTTCGGTTCGCTTATTTTCAAATATTTCAGTAGCCTGGTGGCTCTCCAACCACGATGTGGGTAAATTATAAACTTCAAGCGAGTTGGGGGTCAATGTTCCCTTGTTTTTAGCTAGTGCTTCAATGTATCTTTGTAGAGTTTCTATAACGTCGACTTGCCTGTAATTTTCCAAATAAAATTTTCTTTAGAATCCTTGCATCAGGCATGCGCACGCAGTGTCAAGTCCAACCGGATTGACTTTCCATAAGAAAAGCCTCAGTACTTACAACATGGTGTAATAGACTCTGTTAATTACTCTAGGTGAGCAGCTTGTCAAATAGAAAAATCCGGACATGTGCTAATTACTCGACTGGTTTAAATGATTCTTTGGATTCACGTCAGTATCCACTTCCGATGCCGGTAAATCTTTTTACAAAATGGCGGAATTTACTTTGTGAAGCTTGATCTTTCTGATGCTTTTCTTCAACTTAAATTTGAGGAGGAATCCAAAGAGTCTCTTACTATCAATACTCATTAAGAATTACTTAGATTTAACCGCCTAAGCTTCGGGGTCAAACCAGAAGCAGCCATATTTAAACAAGCAATGGACGCCATGTTGACCGGATTGACGGGCGTTACAGCATTCATTGATGACATAATCTTTGCGTGCGCAACTCAAAATGAGTTTTTGAAACGTTTATACTCTATTTTCAGCCTAATTCAACAACACGGATTCCGTGTTAGAGGTGAAAAGTGTGAATTTTTCCGAAAACAAATACAATTGGGAGACGAGACCTAGAAAATATCTCAGCAATGTAAGCACCGAAATAAAAGTGAAAAGATTACGTTCTTTGCTTGGCTTGGTTGGCCACTACAGTGCATATTTGTCAGAATTTCATCGAGCTCGTGCACCCCTCAACAATCTTTTTAAAAAAGATGTTGAATGGGACTGGTCTGACGAGTGCCAGGCAGTCTTCAAAAATGCAAATTCCTTACTTTTTTACAATCTTTTGCTGACACACTACTATCCACCCATGGATATTTCTGTAGTCTTGGATGCTTTCAATTATTGTATTGGATCTGTCATTTCTCACATTTTTTTATGATAGCCAAAACAATAATAGCTCGCGGATCCAGATCACTAACATTTGCAGACAGTAGCCAAATTAAAGTATTAACAATAGTCTTTGCTATTAAAAAGTTCCGCATGGGCGCCATTTCATTCTAATCACAGATCACAAACAACCTGTTATTATTTTAATCTAAAAAAAGACACCCAAATGTATACAACAAACCACCTGTTAAGATAGGTTCTTATGCTGTTAGGTTACAATTTTTCTATAAAATACAATTCAAGCAATGCAGCTGATTACACCAATGCATTATCTAGCCTCCTAACTACACAAAATAAAATATCAGAAGATTCGGTCATCTCGGAATTATCGCGATAGTCAGAATTCATTTCAGTGCTTGCACCTACTGTAAGAGCATTACCAGTCAGTTATACAATGATCCGCAAAGGTACAGCTTCCGATTCAAGGTATAACACTATCCCTAGGCGCACCTTGACCAATCCGTCCTGAACCTCAGCCAATCCGCCCACGTTGTGTTTGTTTGATCTCAGACCGGCCAAATAAGGACTGCCTGTTATCACATGGCTTGCTTAATCCCGACACGCGAAAGGTAGGGTATATAGTTAAAACCGGATTAACTGGTAAACTGAATATAATCAGTCGAACAATGCAATGCCACGGGTGTAGTTTTTATATACATATATATTTATATATCGATTATATACACAATTATAAGCAAGTCAAAGCTGGTGACACGCTACAGTTGGCTGGTATTTCAATAATACATTCAGTAGCAATGTTTTCGAAGACTTCTAGAAGCACGTCAATTTCAGTTCGACCGTCCTATTCAAATTTCGTTTTCCACCTCGGTTTTATTGAAAAGGCACACAACCAGGGTGGTAAAGCTAGCGACGTGAGTTCAATTTTCTCTCACTGTATAATTCTTATGAGGTGGAAATGAAAACAATATCAGTTATCCATTTCGACTGATTCTCTGGGTCCTTCACTGCTGAAGGGGAGAACACACTCTCTCTTACTGCTTGCCTGCCTTTGCCTAATAACTCAGGTAGGGACAATATTCTCACTGTGAAATTTTGAGCTAGGGTCAACAGTTTATCAAAACAGAATGAAAATATTATGTCTATGATTGTTTTACACAGATTCAATCAATTCGGTTACTTTCCCCGACAAAAATAATTGTATTGTCCAATTTTACTGAAATCTCTTCTTTTTAAAATGAATAAAAAATTAACACCAACCATGTGGAAATAGGGTTACAGTGTTAGAAAATTTGATATGTTTCCATCGTTTAAAATGGACACTAATTAGACTAAACTATCGCCCGGTTCACACTCCACCCACATCTATTGAACAGGTGAAGTGGCTCATCCCTTGTTCCCTGTTCAGGATGTGGTTTCCAGTTTTCTTTTCCATTCTTTTTATCCTTACGTGGGCCCCGTTATCGCCTTGCTTGGGGTGATATGATTAAAAAAAAATCAAAATAAGTGACGGGAAAGAAATATCAGTTGGCTGGAATTTTAGTAAAATAGTCGTGTTATATTATTTCTACGGGACGATCGGCTGGTTGAATTTGAAATATTTCTCTCTCCCGTTTTTTGTCTTATTTTTCTAGCAGCAGACTAGTTTTTATTTCACGGGAAATTCGGTTATTCAACTTTCAGTTGGTTGAATTTGCAACATCTCTCCCCAATCGTCTTTGCCTTATTTCTAGTAGCAGGCGTGTTTTCTGGCAGACCGTATTTCAGATCACTTCTTCCACGATACGGGAGCCGACTCGTTAATTCTCGTCTTGCATTCTGATTATGTTCAACAGCAGCCAACCGGTGTGGGAAAGGTGGGTGTAAGATTTTCATTTCCCTTTCTGTATAACTTTTACCAGCTAGAAATGAAAACAATTACATTTAACCATTTCAACTTCAAATAGTAAACACACTCCTTATATTAGCCTGCCTGCTGTTATCAACTGTCCTGGTAACCAAGTACATAGGAAATTGCCAAGACCTCATTTCGACTTAGGGTCACCCATCGTCAAAACCCATTGGCAGATATTTTATCTCCAATCAATTTGATGAATTCGCTTAAAATATAATTTTGTACTCAGTAAACTTCGCATCTGGCTATTTCACTTGTTAATACTTTGGCTATTTTTCCTCATCTTGAAAATCACTTAAAATTAATAAAAGCCATCTGAAAATAGGGTTACACAAGCAACTGTAGGAATTGGTACGCAAACGTTCTAATTGCCAACTGGTAGCAAAATCTCCCAGAACAACTACATTGAGTTCCTGATCTATCCCTGAATCACTTTGGTCACGTCTTAATATTCACAGGAGCAATAATATTTTATCCCCGTTAATGATTAAAACAAATGGCCAGAAATGTTTCAGATGAATCGCATTACCTAGGATGAAACGATTCTTAGGTTAAAGCAAAGTTTAGTTGGTTTTGGAGATCCACAGATACTACTTAATGATAATGACCCTGCCTTCAATTCATCTACATTTTCAACTTATGCACTGAATGATATTCAACACATTACAACACCACATGCATAATCAAATGGACAAATGAAGCGTTTCGTAGATTCCTTTAAAAGGGCACTCCTCAAAGGGTGGGAGGAACTAACCAAGTCATATTAGAAATATTCCCCGGATGTTACAGAGCTACACCCAATCCAAAAGCACTTAATGGTAATTTACCAGCAGATGTGCTAAACTAATGTACCGTAAAGTATTTTCGCACATAGATGTCATCAATCCAAACTATTCTCTAAAAAATTTAACCGTCACAATAAAACGCCAATATGTACCAGTACAATCTGTGCTTCTAAAAGATTACCCAAATGGTAAAGAGAAATGGATTCAAGTCGCATTTTCGTCGCCCTGGAAATGTTACATTTGATGTAGATATTAAAGCTAGGTTCGACATGTGAACTAATTACGATCACCTAACATTCCAGAGTCTAAATGAAACTGCATCTAAGAATGTTTAGGAAAAACAGCAAAAACTGCACCAAAGAAATCATATATACAAGCGCCAAGGCTAAAGGTTTGATAATAATAATAATGATGATAATAATAACAGTAACATAATGCAAAGTATTGCTAAAGATCTTAAAAAACTAGACATAGTGATCCAAGGAGTTAGAAGCTAAATTCCTTCTTTAAAAATGGACAATAACTCAAATTACAATTGCATGCTAAGGTACCTTCAAAACATTCATGTAACTATTGCAACTATTAAAAAACATCTAATATTGACTCTAAAATCGACATTAGATTTGAATAGAAGAAATCTATGTGCTAACATATTATACAGTTCTATAATGTTTCAATAAAAATGCTTCTATTTCCTTCAAACGCTTTTTTACAATCACGTATGTTTAAAATTAAATTTGTGAGAGAAATTCCTTTCTGGAAAAGCTAGGTTATCAGTTCATTATTTTTAGTAATTCAACTCACCAAGTTTTTTGGGGGTTTTTTTCACCTCTACTGTGGGCAGGTATTAAACTCGCAACACTTTCGGTCAAGTCACTAGATTTAATGAACACTTTTATCTACTGGGCCATTATTCAATTACAATTATTCAGTACGCATATCAATTATCTGCACATCTTTGATTTTTTTTTCACTTCTCTTGTGGCCAGGTATTGAACTCATAACTCTTTGGGTCAAGTTAGTTTTGGTTTACTTCAAAAGTTTACTTGGTTGAAGTAAGCCAAAAGTGACTTGACGTAAAGAGTTGGGAGTTCAATACCTGCCCACAGCAGAGGTGAACAAAAACTAGGAATTTCTTAAGGGAATTAACTGAGATATCCAGAAAATGCATGGCACATGGAACTAGAACACTACACCTTCAGACGAAATAAAGGGTTTGGTTCGAGATTTCAAAGTAAATCTCCTGAAAAAGATCAACAGTCGAAACGTCATGAATAAAGGTGAGGACAACAGTACGAATTGTGTAAATACTTAAAATAAACATATTGACAACTATATTTAAAATTGTGCAAATAATTTAAAATAGTGAACTTATTTAAAATAAAAATAGAAATAAAAAATTTAAAACAGTGAATTTATTTTAAATAGTGCAAAAATAAAATTTAAAATAAACATATTTATAAATATATACCTCGTCAATAAATATGTAAATACCTCATCGCAGAAATCTACCCATGGATATTCCTGTAATCTCTGATGCTTCCAAAGAAATGCTTGCTATTTATTAAACGTAGTTTAGTAGGCCACCCATTGAGAATTAAACTCACTAATAATCAGTCCAGGATACTGATCATAATTTTACTATGAGGCATCAAAAGGAATGGACGGGTTGAATGCAAGCGGCTGAGAGACAAAGATGGGTAGAATGTGGAATGCTGAGGAGGAAGTGAGAAGAGGGCGAAAAATGTCTGTTCGTAGCTTTTATAATTCCCACCTTGAATTCTGAATGTAGGCGTTTCAAAGCAAATGGACTTTGAAAGGTCAGGCGAATGAAGCATTGAAACAAGAAGGAAGTATTTGCACGTGGGAAATGCCAAAGACCATTAAGAAAGCCGGCACAACTAAAAAAACAAAATGACAGTTACTGTCGAATTCTCAGAGTTCTGTCAGCTCATAAACCGTAATCTTCAAATTCGCAGACCTCCTTTTTTTTAATTACTAGCAGTATAGCCCGGCGTTGCTCGGGTGCAATAAAAGCTTGAAACTAATCCAGGGTCCTGGAGCTCACACTCTTTGGACGTTGGCACGAAAGACTAAAAAGCAATAGTTGTTTCCAGTTAAAGCAAAACCGTAGACTGAAAGAAAAATGAATGGATGTAAGTCAAATTTAGATTTCCTGGTATCGATATCAAATAAGTTTTTTTCGTCGTAAACTGAATTTTGAGAGCTAAATAAGTCTTTTGAGTAAATGGTATCATGGCAGAGAATAAGAACTACAAGTATACCTACTTAGAGCCAAACCTGAAGCAAAAACTAAAATAAAAGTGCTGAAAAAAATACAGACATACAGGCAGATAAACAGATACACACACAAACATCTCGCCTTTTATATATATGTATATATATATATATATATATATATATATTATCAATTTTCGGCACTGTCGTAAGAACTACAACCTTGAAACTTCTGAATATCGTTTCTTATATCTTTGTCTATGAGTGTATCAAATTTGATTAAAATCGGACCACTCCTTCTATAACCCGTTTTTTTTTTATATTATCGATTTTCGATATTTATCGGGGGTACCTTTACACAAAACCTAGCTAAGAACATTCGCAGACGCTTATAGTACAACTGTGTAAATTTTCAAGAAAATCGGTTCAGCCGTTTCGGAGTCTATGGTTAACGGACACACACACACACACACACACACACACACAGACAAAGTTCTATTTATAAATAAGTTTAGATTAACATTCAGACTAATGTTATTATCTCACCGTTTCGGTCGCTGTTTACTCCTACCCTCTCGAGGTGTCTGTTGATCCGGGTAAATTTCTATGTAGACTCTTTATTTAATCTAAGAATGTACATCGCTATAGTTCTACTGTCCATACTTAGAGGTCTCTTGTTTGGTTCTGTTTAGTACTGGTTAAATATACACTACCGGCCATAATTATTAGGCAACCCCAGCTTTAAAATAATGATGAATTCCACACTATCTTCATAGTTTATTGCCAAGTATATAATTCTAAATGAAATTAGAATGGTTCTTTTGTTATTGTTACTTTACAAAATTTTACAAGGCGAGGAAGCACTTATGAACTCGTCCGAATCAATCTAAATTTTCTTCATTCTTTCATTGATGAAACTGCAATATAAGTAATTATTAAATATTTATAAATTAATTTGATGCACATGTTATTGTGCATTATTAACAAAAGAACCATTATATTTTCATTTACAATTATTCACTTGGCAATAAATACAAAAAATACTATGAAATATATCATTTTTTAAACACTAGGGCTGCCTAATAATTATGGCCGATAGTGTAACTCAACTTTCTTCCGTTTAGTCTAAATAGTTACAACTCCTTGCGGGAACTGAACTGACAGTTATTAAGCAATCAAATATCCAAACAAACACTTTAAGTCAACAGGTTATGTTTTCGATTTTTATAGCATGTCCTGGTATCAAAATAATTATAGAAATCATAACAATAATAATATAATGCAAGGAATCGCTAAAAAACTAAACATAGAGATCAAAGGTCACAAATGAAGAATGTGCTTTGTTATTGGCAGAGCAGTTCCTGCGAAGTTGTATCCTTGAAGCTCTTCAAAAACTAGACATAGGGATCAAAGATCACAAAAACAGGATGTGATTTCTTTTTTGACATATGAGTCCCAACAAACCTGTTTTTTGAATTGCGAACCTGATGATATGTATATAGATATTATAAATAAATAGTTATATGTACACATTTGTTATATATATATATATATATATATATATATATATATATATATGTGTGTGTGTGTGTGTGTGTGTGTGTGTGTGTGTGTGTGTGTGTGCAACAAGGAATTTATTAACAAGTCTCTGGAGCTCTTTCGTCTAACATCTCATCAAGAGAAAATCGTTGAAATCACAAATTAAACGAAAACAAAGCAAAGAAAATAAACAGCAAAAAAAAAGAGGGAACGCTAAAATAAATACACACACATATATATATATATATATATATATATATATATATATATATATATATTGATATTTATAATTATATACATACACTTTTCACATACACATATAAATATATATTTATAACGAAGGGAGGAGAGATGGCGTGTAAACAATTATCGAGGGACAGTTAAAATAAAATATCCCCCAACAAACAGACTTAACAAAGTCCTTCTGTCTGCAAATTGAAGGCTTTCGTAAAGATATGCAAACTGATTCCAAATTCTTTAATTGATTATTAGAATCAGCTTCATGTGAACTTTTGAACCACTTTTTCCTATACGACTTGGCACAGGCTATATTCTCTACGAGTTGTTAAGCAATAGCTGATTTCATATTGGTAGAGGGAAGACAACACATGCTACCTATTTTGTCTAATCGTGTATATATATATATATATATATATTAGACGATTATATATATATACTAGCAGTATAGCCCGGCGTTGCTCGGGTGTAATGAAAGCTTTAAAACTAATCCATGGTCCTGGAGCTCAGACTATTTGGACGTTGGCACGAAAGATTAAAAAGCAATAGTTGTTTCCAGTTAAAGCAAAACCGTAGACTGAAAGAAAAATGAATGGATGTAAGTCAAATTTTGATTTTCTGGTATCGATGTCGAATAAGTGTTTTTCGTCGTAAACTGAATTTTGAGAACTAAATAAGTCTTTTGAGTAAAAGGTATCATGGCTGAGACTAAGAACTACAAGTATACCTACTCAGAGTCAAACCTGAAGCAAAAACTAAAATAAAAGGGCTGAAAAAATACAGACATACAGGCAGATAAACAGACACACACACAAATATCTTGCCTTATATATATATATATATATATATATATATATATATATATAATCAATTTTCTGCACTATTGTAAGAACTACAACCTTGAAACTTCTGAATATCGTTTCTTATGTCTTTGTCTATGAGTGTATCAAATTTGATTAAAATCGGACCACTCCTTCTATAACCCGGTTTTTTTTATTATCGATTTTCGATATTTATCGGGGGTACCTTTACACAAAACCAAGCTAAGAACACTCGCAGATGCTTATAGTACGACTGTCTAAATTTTCAAGAAAATCATTTCAGCCGTTTCGGAGTCTATGGTTAACGGACACACACACACACACACACACACATGCACACACACACACACACACAAAGTTCAATTTACAAATAAGTTTAGATGAACCATGATATTTGCGTGTACATTTGTAAAATTTTTAAAACAACGTATGAGGTGTGCATATGTGCATTTAAATTATTTTTATATATTTGAATTTAGTGTTATCTAAGACCATATATGTAAATATATGTGTGTGTGTGTATGTCACAAAATAATAATAGTAATAATAATGAAAATAATAATAATATAACTAAACATAGTCATGTGTGTGTGTGTGTGTGTGTGTGTGTGTGTGTGTGTGTGTGTGTGTGTGTGTCACGAAAACAGGATGGTCTTTGTTATTGGCATAGCAGTTCCTGTGGATTTGTATCTTTGAAAAACTACCAAAGTCGTCGTCGCCAGTACCTGCTCGCATCTGACAGTCGGGATCATCATCTTCTCTCCCTATTCCTTTTCTCTCCTGCAGTGGCGTTGACGGAGATGGCTGCAAAGACTAGCCTACTGCTGAAGAGAGCTGGGCAGGAGTCAAAGAAGGTTTTCGGTGGTAGACGCGGTGGGGCCAGTCGAGCCCACCCGACAGAACATCGCAGATTTTATTTTGACGGTTGGACTCTAAATTTTCGGAACGCCCTAGGATGGTCCTTCACCAGGAATGTCAATTTGCAACACTAGTTACCTCGATCTCGGGATTAATGTCAGGAATTTTTTCAACGTTTTCCTCCGTGTGGTCTTTTGCCGCTGGCAATTTCTCCAAACAAGATGATACAACAGTCGATCGGAACGCTTTCTGGACCTGTTACCCGCCCAAGGGTGGCGATCCTGAAGAATGGTAGCCTCACTGCTGGGGAGAGATGACCGGGAGAGAGGACTCCGTTGTTGATAATGCGGCTCGCCCAACTGATGCGAAGGATTCTTCCTATTTCGTTTGCTAGAACCGTTCTAGACGTTTCATATACCAAGGACACAAAGTTCAAAACTCGCAAGCGTACAGATGGATGGAGAGGACAACATCCAGGAAGGCAATGTTTTGATTTTTATGGCTAACCGCTATTTATGAAGACCAGAAGTGAGAGCGTTCTATGAGCTGCTTAAATCCTGTTAACCACTATAAAAATACAAGGATCTCGAAGTGGAAAACTCAAAAATGTGTCGCATAAAGACAATGGTAATTCCCGTTTCGGTTGAAACCCCCAGTTTAGGAAAAATACTGATAGAAACTTTGAAGCGATCCCTGGTAACCTTTGCCTTTAAGAATTACAAGAAGATTATACTCACGTATACAATTCACACCTTAAGAAGGACTTTTTAATAAATGTAAAATGTGTGTGCTCGTATGTTAAAAAATGTTTATGATGCTATTTCTGATTTTAGATCTCTGGTTGAGATCCTCAATGAATCGAGAATACAGCAAAATCCAAGAAAATAATAATAATAATAATAATAATAATAATAATAATAATAATAATAATAATAATAACTTGAACAGATGAAACAACGCTGGCAAGACAAACCTCTGCATGGCCAATATCTAGAACGTGCAAATAAATCCATTGTTGATAAAGTTAATACTCATCGATGATTACGTGCATCTGGATTAAGACTGAACGCTTTATTCTGGCAGTGCAAGACCAAAGTCTTTTCACTAGAAACTTTCAAGCAAATATTATACATACTAATATGGATCCAAAATGCAGGTTTTGTGATAAACACCAAGAAACAATAGACCATCTAATCTCAGGCTGTTCTGTACTTGCCCCAAATGAGTATAAAAATCGCCAAGATAGAGTGGGGCAATATTTACATTGGACAATTGGACTATGGAAAATCTGTAAACAAACACTGGTATGAACATCACCCAGCACCGGTTACAGAAACAGAAGATGTCACCATTCTATGGGATTACACCATCTACACAGACAGAAAAATTGAAGCAAATAGACCGGACATTATTGTTAAAAACCAGAAAGAAAAAAACTTGTCTATTAATTGATATGGCGTGTCCGGCGGATTGTAACATAGCAACCAAGGAATTTGAAAAAATTGTCAAAATATAAATTGAAATAGAAAAAATGTGAAAAATAAAAACAAGAGTTGTGCCAGTGATCGTAGGTGCACTTGGAATGATAAAAAAGGAACAAAGCAACACATTGAAAGAATCCCTGGAAACCCCAGCTTAAGAGATATACAAAAAATTATCTTATTAAGTGCAGTCCACACACTATACAGAATTTTGTCTATATAACGCTAAGGATGATAGGGGAGATAGAAAAAACATTAAATGGAGCCATAACAACACGCCACGACCTGCCTTAGGTCTTTCCACAGACTTGGTTGGTAGTGCGACCATAGCAGAAATCGAAATATGATGAAAAATGACATAATAATAATAATAATTTCTATTACATTAAAGAGCGCTGTCCAACTGACGTCAATTCGGTCTGGTTTCAATCCTGGGTTAAAAAGCAATCGAAGTCTAACCGTACTGATGAGCTGTGATACAGCGAAACAGATCTGCCCGCGGATGACAATATATATATATATATACTTTAAATCTCGAAACATAAATTTCTGTGGCAATGTAAATTAATTTTAAATGAAAATATTGAATATATATATATATATATATATGTATATATACTCTTTATTATTATAAAGACCGTTGTGTATATATATATATATATATATATATATATATATTATGTTTTACTCAGGAATCGGAGTTTCATGCTTTTTTCAGCAATCATCTGATGACTATCACATCATACTGGACTTTTCTCTATTTCAGTTATCTATTAGCGTTTCTTTCTTAGATTTCGTTATGGGTATAAAATCGGATGTGTGACTATTTTTATTTATTAAATGAATAATCAAGTTAGGTTAATAGCGAAACCTAAAAATTGAATAGGATACTAAAAACGTGTTATGAGGAAATTTTCAATTTACTAATAAATGCACACATATATATATATGCTTATTGATCTCCTTACCCATATATATATATATATATATATATATATATATATATATATATATATTTGAAATTATTTGTTTGAACATTATTTTTGATCGATACTCGTATTTAAGTAGATATTCTGTTTATAATCAAATAAATACGAGTATCGATCAAAAATAACGTTCAAACAAATAATTTCAAATTGTCGGTTGTTTTTAACCAATTACGTTAATCTTCGTTCATTTCCGTAACATGTTTACATTTGTTGACATTACGATACATTTCAGAGCAAATATGGTTATTACGATGAATTGAAAATTGTGTTATATAGACTTGATTTGACTTCGTTTAGACGGTTGGTCATTCGTGGTTGAGAAGTCTACGACACGCCAGATCAATTGGTGGCTTTCCCCTATGTGATAGTGGTTGTAGATTCGAATCCTGCCGAATGAAACACATTTTCGTAACAAAAATATATCGTAAATAATCAGGCCGGTAGAAATAAATATGTTATACTGTTTGATTATGAACAGGATATCTACTTAAATACGAGTGTCGATCAAAAATAATATTCAAACAAATAATATATATAAACCTCTTAAATATTTTGCCGTCGTTTTAACCGCAATGTACAGTTGTAACAACAATATTAATAATAATAATTATAATTGAAACTTAATAGAAGACACTTAATAGAAGAGAGAGGTTAAAAAAATGAAAAAATAGTATTTGACAACGTCAAAAACTGTTTTTTTAATCGCACTTTTCTCTTAAGTGTTGAAAAATATCAGAAAAGTTACGTCAATCAAACACCATGAAACAATAGACCACCTAATCTCAGGCTGTTCTGTGCTTGCTCCAAATGAATATAAAAATCGCCACGATAGAGTTGGGCAATATTTACATTGGGCAATGTGCAAACATTATGGAAAAGCTGTAAACAAACACTGGTATGAACATCACCCAGCACCGGTTACAGAAATAGAAGATGTAACCATTCTATGGGATTACACCATCTACACAGACAGAAAAATTGTTAAGCCAGACATTATTGTTAAAAACCAGAAGGAGAAAACTTGTCTAATTGATATGGCTTGTCCAGCGGATTGTAACATAGCAATCAAGGAATTTGAAAAACTGTCCAAATATAAAGACCTGGAAATTGAAATAGAAAAAATGTGGAAATTGAAAACAAGAGTTGTGCCAGTGATAGTAGGTGCACTTGGAATGATAAAAAATGGAACAAAACAACACATTGAAAGAATCCCTGGAAACCCCAGCTTAAGAGATATACAAAAAATTATCTTATTAAGTACAGCCCACACAGTAAGGAAAACTTTATCTATGTAATGCTAGGGATGATAGGGAAGATAGAAAAACATGAAATGGAGTCATAACAACACGCCACAACCTGCCTTAGGTCTCCCCGCAGACTTAGTTGGTAGTGAGACCAAAGCAGAAATCGAAATATGATGAAAAAATGACATAATAATAATAATAAAGTAGTATTTGTCTCAGGTCTTTGACAGGCAGTATATTCTCAATCATACAAAACAATACCATATTATGTTCAATAATTGGAGTAGATAGACTAAACTATCGCCAGGTTCACACTCCACCCACGTCTATTGAACAGGTGAAGAGGCTCATCCCTTGTACCCTGTTTAGGATGTGGTTTCCGGCTTTCTCTTTTCCAATCTTTTTACTCCTTTTACTTTTTTTTTTCAATTGGAGTAGATAAAGTATCGCCCGGTTCACACTCCACCCACGTCTATTGAACAGGTGAAGAGGCTCATCCCTTGTTCCCTGTCTAGGATGTGGTTTCCGGCTTTCTCTTTTCTAATCCTTTCACTCTTACGTAGCCCCCTGCACATCAGTGGCGTCACATCACATCATCCCTGCACATCACCGCCTTGCTCGGGGTGATATGATCAAAAAATATATATATATAGAAAATAATAGTTATTGTTATTGTTCAGTGTTTTCTTAGGTAAGATCATAATATCTGGTAGTTAATTCATGGATAGCAGGCTAGAACCCGCAGACACAAAATTCTATAAGCCATCATTATATGAAGGAAACAACCTCACAGGGTGCCCTTGACCTGTGATCTGTTTTACTTTTGTCAAAATAATAACAAAATCGCATTTAGTTGGTCATCATATAATAATTTTGCTTGGTCCTTCCTTAGTTAGATAGTTACTTAGTTACTTAGTTCCTCCGTCCGTTACGCCACTGAAGAAAGATAACACACTTACTCTCTACACGAGCTTTTCCTTCCCCTCTACTCTACCCTACGCTACTCTCCTCAGCCTTCTCTCACCTTTGGCAAACGGAATGGTAGTAAAGAGTGAGAAAGTACGGGAGAAAGCCTATAGCATTCCCGTAGCAGTAGTAGCTTAAGCTGGTGATTGTAGCAGTAATTGTGTGTGTGTATATGTGTGGGTACTGTACAATATAGTAAAAATAGGTAGGTTTGTTGTCGTATCCCGAGATCTAATAACCAAATTTCTGGCCTCTACACCCTTGGCTAATACTCAGTTGGTCTTTTCTGTTTACAATGAACACAGGGGCCATGATTTTTCAGTAATAAAAAAAACAGTAATAAAAAAATTTCAGTAATAAAAAAAACATTTTCTTTTTCAAAATCTCTCACAAAATAGCGTATCGTATTTTGGTTATGGTCTGTGCATATATAAGATTGCAGTAGAGTAGCTTCTATGGACATTACTTTTATAAATATTTTAATAAAATTAGACTCTGTATTATTGTTATTTTATTATCCAATACCTTTATGTCTGAAGACGTTTGTAGTATGACAAAGTAAATTTTTTCCAGGAAATCATAATTATCTTACCGTGAAAATTACACGGGTTCCGCTAGTTTATTATTAACAGCCGTAATTGCGGTGGATGTGCGTTGTGGTACAGTGGATATCGGCTCGGAACGAGAAACCGGGGAGCCGAGTTCGAATTCTAGCTGAATCCATTTTATTCACTTACGAGCAAATACCCTTGGGAAAGGTATTAATCCGTCTCTTCCTTCCAGTTATGGGTTAAATAGCAGGACTGATTGGATTCTATAGCCTTGGTCGGCAACCGGTCTACCGCAGAAAGCAATGGCAACCTACTGCGGGATAATCTTCTGTCATGTCTCTTTCGAGGCATGATCGCCCAAGCGTGTACCACGTATGGCACCCAATTGAATTAGACTCTGATGTCTGCGCCCTTCACTCAAGATAAGGTAGATTGAGAAATTTTTGCGTTTAACATGAATTCGCTGGATTTAAATGCGCCTTCATATAATAAGTTGAACGAATTTTTAATGAGTATATATATATATATATATATATATATATATATATATATATATATATATATATATTAGCATCTGTCCTACTTCCCCACGGTAGCAGGATGTGTCACAAGATCGGTTTAACATGGGGTGAGCATACACGTGCATATAGGCCAAGGTAAAAAAATAAATAACATTTCCCGTGACTATTGTCAAGCTAGTTCGTATGGGCGGGTGTGTGAATGTGTGCGTGTGTGAGAAGGAGAGAGACAGACTATATGTATATGCGAGTGTTTGCATGTGCGCATATGAGAGTTAGCATGTGTGTAAAAGAGAGAGAAACATTCGTGTGTGTATGTGTGTCCTTGTACAAGAAAACTTTTGAGTGTCGAGCAAATATATTGACGAATTGTTTTATATTCACATTTTTTTACTAAAATTTTTACCCAAAAACAAGGCCCAAGGTCAACTCAAGGTAGACGTTACTGATTGAGATTTTTAGGGAAGGGAGCATTGGAACGTGCACCTTGTTGTACTGTCATTGCGTTCTTTGCTGTCATGAAACTGGAAAGTTTATATTGAATCATCTGCTAGGTCTGTTGCTTGGAAAGTGTCCAGCTAGACACTTTTTCTCGCCAGAATTTATCTTACTTATTAATAATCTACCATTCGTCCACGTTTAGAATATTGCTGCTACACATAGCTCCTGCTGTACATTTAGAGATTCTTGATAAAAATAACAAAGAAGAATCTGCAATGTTATTGGACTTGGCCATGCATCACGGATGAAGTCACTCTCCCATCGCGGTAATGTAGATTGTCTGCACCATTTTTATAAATACTTTCAGGGTAATTGTTCGGATGAGTTCTTCGCTACGGTAACTGAACTTTACGAATTTAAGAACAGTAGTTAATTGTGATGCATTGGATATCGACTCGGAACGGCAAATCGGGGAGCCGAGTTCGAGTTCCAGTTAAATTCCTTGCATTTACTTACGCGCAAATACCTCTGTAAATGTATTAATTCGCCACTTCCCTACTGGTATTTTTTAATTAACAGGACAGATTAGTCTTGCCTGATAACCAGTCTACCATAATCTTCTGCCCAGTCAATCACCCTTACGTTTATCACGTATGACACTTAACTGTCTGACTGACTTAATTGGAGTTGTGGTGCAGTGGATATCGGGTTGGAACAAGTAATCGGAGAGCCGTGTTCGAATTTCAGTTGAATTCGTTGAATTTACTGTGTATTATTGTTATCGACTAAAATCTGTCTAATATTACCTACATGGTAATAAACCGACTACATATATTGGTTTTACTACAACCACGCTCTCCCGTAAACTTACCTGCCGCCACCATTCTGATCACAGTTAAATTAAACAACATTTCTTAAAAAAACATAGCCATGTAGGTAATGTTAGACAAATTTTAGTCGATAACACAATAAAACTCACACATAGACAAAGTAAAAAGAACCTTCAGATATTGGAAGCCATCTACATTAAATCAAAACAACACACACTTAATAAAATCACATTTCAATCTGGTCAGAACACATTACATTGCATTTAGACATATGTTTCTCTTAACATTTTGGTTTCTCGCGTGGTATGACGTCATAGAACCGTATTACAAATTTACGAACTGTGTCTGCTATTCGGTGATTGTTATCGTTGCATAGCAATGTTTTATGTCAACACAAGATAAAATCATCTTTCATGGTGGATGTCTTTACGTTAACGTCCCTGTAACCTCTCTGAATATGGCTCATATGAGCCGAAAGCTTAGAACCAACATTTAAAGCCAAAATACGATGTTTAGAACAGCTCATGATTAAACATAATAGACATTCATTGTCTGTTATATTTAACAATATATATATTCGTCATCTTTATATATACAGTACCGGACATAAATCGTCTATTGAACAGGTGAAGAGGCTCATCCCTTGTTCCCTGTTTAGGATGTGGTTTCCGGCTTTCTCTTTTCCATTCTTTTTACCCTTACGTAGCCCCCTGCGCATCAGTGGCGTTATCACCTTGCTTGGGGTGATATGATTAAAAAAAAATTATTAGGCCACCACAGTGTTTTAAAAAAATGATGCATTTCATACTACCTTTTAGTATTTATTGCCAAATGAATGATTGTAAATGAAAATAGAATGGTTCTTTTGTTAACACTGCACATGTGCATCAAATGAAATTATAAATATTTGATAATTACCTATATTGCAGTTTCATCAATGAAAGAATGAAGAAAATCTAGGGTGATTCAGACGAGTTCATCTTTGATTCCTTGCCTTGTAAAATTTTGCAAAGTAATAATAACAAAAGAACCATTTCATTTTCATTTAACAATAAATACTAAAAAATAGTATGAAATACATCATTTTTTAAAAATTGGGGTCAGCTAATAATTATGGCCGGTAGTATATATCTAGTGTGTATTTTGGCACGATTTCTTCTTTTATAAATGCTTCATTAAAGAAGACTGACAAGTTACTGTGACTAAGCTTATTTCATTCTTCATGCTTTCGTGTAAGTGTTTTCTTTTCTGGAAAAAATGTTAAAATAATCTGTGGAAATGTTTTGCTTATCCAAGCGCTTTTAGATATGGCTAACATTATTAAGGGTAACTTTTTTTTTTCATTTTTAACTAAATAATAATGTGTTTTATGTATTTTTTTTTTTTTTTTTTTTTTTTTTTAATCATTTCACCCCGAGCAAGGCAGAAACGCCACTGATGTGCAGGGGGTTACATAAATGTAGAAAGATTAATTAGAAAAGAGTGAGGAGTACAAGCTAGTTAGAAAGGAACAATAGAAAACTGAGAAAGCAGGTGCAATGACAGGTACATGGGCGGAGAGAAAGGGAAGGTTATACAGGGGAGGGGAGAGAGCTAGAGGCCAGTGGTTAGTAGGTGAGTATTAACTTTGCTTTTAAATTTCTGGAGGTCGTAGCCGTCAGGAAAGCAAGAATACGGGAGTGAGTTCCACAGGCGGGAAGTGCGAGAGAGGAAGCTGCTGGAGTAGAATTGTCGTCTGCGTTTGGCTAACCTGACTGTGAATGGGTGGGACCCAGTTGCCAGTCTGGTTGAACGGGTAAACACCTGTTGAGGAGGCATCAGTGACTTAAGCTCATCCGAGCAGAAGCCATGAAGGTATTTATAGAAGAGACAGAGGGAGGCCACATTTCGACGATGGGAAAGTGGCTGCAGACGAGTCGCCAGATCAGAACCTATCACATTACAGACTCTCCTTTGGAGCTTGTCGAGAACACTGAGGAGAACGGCAGGGGCACCTGACCATAAATGGCAGCAGTACTCCATGCACGGACGGATGGTTGACTTGTATATATGCAGGATGGATTCAGGTGGAAAAAACATCCTGGATCGACATAGTGACCCAATCTTCTTAGCAGTAGATTTTGCTATGGATTCAATATAGTGCTTCCATTTGAGGTCTGAGGACAGGGTAAGTCCGAGGAGGCGTAGTGTATTACTCTCCGGGAGAATCATCTGGTCCATGCTTATGGGAGGCAGAAGAGGTTGCCTGTAATGGTTGACAGACAACAGCTTGGTCTTCGAGGAATTGAAGTTGACAAGCCACTTCTTGCCCCAGTTCACCACAGAGTGTAGATCCCGCTCAAGGTCAGCAGCGAGATTTTGTCTGTCCGCCACGACAGGTTTCTTACTGGAGCGGGAGTATATTGTAGTGTCATCTGCGTAGATGCCTACTTGGGACCTGATCTCATCTGGGAGGTCGTTGATGAAAATAAGGAAGAGCGTTGGGCCCAGGATAGAGCCTTGTGGGACACCAGCATTCGTGCTGTAGGACGAAGAGGCACGCCCATTCAGAACGACCTTCATTTTGCGGTTATTTAAGAAAGATTGGATTAGGTCAAGCAGGCGACCGGTAATACCATAACCGCGTAGTTTGCATAGGAGGCCAGGGTGCCAAACCCTGTCGAAAGCCTTGGAGATATCCAGAGCAACCGCGCGAGCCTCGTCAGACTCATCAAGGGCCTGTAGCATGTACTCCGTTACAGTAGTTAGCAGGTCGGCTGTGGACCTGTCAAATCGGAATCCATATTGCCTGTCGGAGAACAGTTTGTGGGCGGTGAGATGATGAACTATTTCAGCATTTATTATAGCCTCGAACACTTTCCCGAATATTGGTAGAAGACTGATCGGGCGATAGTTGGATGGGTCCGAGGGTTCACCACAGTTCTTAAAGACAGGAACGACTGAGGAGAATTTCCAGCATGCAGGAAAGCAGGAAGCAGAAAGGCAGTAGTTAAACAGTTTAGAGAGGACAGGGGAAAGTTCAGGGACACACCTCTTAAGGACTATCACCGGGATTCCATCGTCTCCACACGCCTTATGGGGGTCGAGTTTTGAAATTACTCTGGATACTATTGTCGGGGTAATATATACGTCATGCAGTTTGGCCTCAGTTCTAATAGGGAAGTCGGGTGGGTGCACTCCGGACGAGTCGAGTGTGGAGTTGGATGAGAATCTGCGGGCAAAGCACTCAGCTTTCTCAGCAGATGACGTGAGAACGTCAAATCCATGGATTAAGGGAGGTATTGAGGATTTCCTATTGTTGAGCACCCGTTTACAAATCCTCCAATAGTCCTTGGAGCCGAACTTGCGGTCAGCTATGTGCTGTCGCATTCTCTCCGCAAACAACTGTTTGGCGTCATTTAGGGTTCTCTTGCACTCACTGCGAGCGGATGTGAACAGGCGCCTATTGTGATCAGTTGGCTGTCTCTGGAATAGATGGAAGTAATGGTTCCTGTGGGCAATGGCGGCTGAGCAGGCCGGAGAGAACCACGGAGAGGAATGAGGTTTTAAGCAATACTTCCTGGTGGGTATGAAGGCATCAATGCCAGCTTTCACCCATGACGAGACCTCAGAGGCACAGTCATCAACTGATAGGTCAAACACTTTTCCCCAGGGGACGTCGCAGAGGAAATCGCGAAAGGCATCCCAGTCAGCTTTTTGGTAGAGGTAGGAGGTTCTATGAGTAGGGGGATCCTGGGGGGAGTGAGATTGGAAAGAAATACTGAGGGAGACTACAGCGTGGTCGGAGTTGCCGAGAGGGCAAAGCTGCGAGACTTGACAGGCGTCGGGCGCAGAGGTGAAACATATATCTAGCAGTGAGGAATGACCCGAGGGTGTGCTTGGGAAGCGAGTGGGGAAGTCCACCACTTGCGTAAGGGATTGGGAAATAGCAAAGTTCACGGCGTGAATGCCCGCCGAATCAGTAACAGCGTTTTCAAGCCACTCAGAGTGATGGGCATTGAGGTCTCCAAATACAAATATGTGGGCAAATGGGTGATAGGAAATAGCCTTATCTATGTCGTCGGCAATGCTATCTAGTAGGGAGCAGTCAGGAGAGGAGGGAGAACGGTAAAGGAAGAATAGGTAGCTAACCGAACTGAGGAGAGACAAGCGGAGACATATGTATTGGTGGTCAGTAGATTCGAGTGAAGTCACCCTAGTTATGGGGAGGTGTTCGCTGACATAAACACCCAGCCCATGCATGTGGACAGTAGAATCCTTCCTTAAAAGGGGAAGATAACCAGGGATGAAGAGGTCAGAGGAGGGAATAGCTGAGTTGAGGTTAGTTTCGCAGAGCGCGAGGATGTCTGGGGACTTTTCATGCAGGAACGCTTCTACACTAGCAAAGTTAGTACGAATGCCTCGGATATTAGTGAAGGAGAGGTTAATGGGCTTAGGTGGTTTGGATTTAGCTGGTTTAGGGTCATTTCTGTTTTGTCTTGTCATGTTTTTTGTTTATAGAAAGGGACCTAGGGTAGAGGATACAGGCGGTCATTACCCACGATCTGTGCTGGGAGGGAGACTGGCTAGGGCTGCAACAAGGTGTGGCCTCGGGGTTGCCCACCGAAAGCGCTTGCAGGGACACCTATCCATGCGCGACATGGCACTACAAGAACCCCGATATTATACAACTGTTGATCAGAGCAGCCGCTCTTGACGCTACGCAAGAGTTAGGGCTCCTAACTACCAGTCGGAAGCAGCAACCAGGAAACTGCCAACCCGGTACCCTCACAGTGATGAGCCATTGCCACCAACCGGCCAGATCGCAGGAAACTCGCGGAAGCACCAGTACCAAGGTCTGAAGAGAGAGGAGTGAAAACCGGAAACCACATCCTAAACAGGAAACAAGGAACGAGCCTCTACTCCAGTTCAATAGACGTGGGAGGAGTATAGACCGGGCGATAGTGTGACCTATCTACTCCTATTAAAAAAAAAAAAAAAAAAAAAAAAAAAAAAAAAAAAAAAAACAACTTACAAACTTACAAAAGTGGAGTTTAACTAAGTTTTAACTTAGTTAAAGTCCAAATGAACTCCAAAACAAGGGGGGGGGGACAAAAACACAGATATATATAAAAACAAAAAAATAAAAAAAACAAACAAAACAAACAAAACAAACAAACGGAAAATACCTCTCAGTTTAACACAGGAAATTTGAATTGAAGATTCATTCTTCAATTCTTGCTTTTCCCAAGAGTTAACGGCGAGTCGGCCTGCTAGGTAAATTCCCATTCAAAGAACAGCACGTGGCATGGAGCTGTAATGGCTGCTGATAACTCGGCCAAAGTAGCTTCGCATAGCAGAATAAATATAAATTTCAAAATTTTTTTTTTTTTCCTCCCAAATGAAGCATGAACTCCGAAAAAAGGGGGGGGGGACAAAAACACAGATATATATAAAAACAAAAAAATAAAAAAACAAACAAAACAAACAAACGGAAAATACCTCTCAGTTTAACACAGGAAATTTGAATTGAAGATTCATTCTTCAATTCTTGCTTTTCCCAAGAGTTAACGGCGAGTCGGCCTGCTAGGTAAATTCCCATTCAAAGAACAGCACGTGGCATGGAGCTGTAATGGCTGCTGATAACTCGGCCAAAGTAGCTTCGCATAGCAGAATAAATATAAATTTCAAAATTTTTTTTTTTTCCTCCCAAATGAAGCATGAACTCCGAAAAAGGGGGGGGGGGGGGACAAAAACACAGATATATATAAAAACAAAAAAATAAAAAAAACAAACAAAACAAACAAACGGAAAATACCTCTCAGTTTAACACAGGAAATTTGAATTGAAGATTCATTCTTCAATTCTTGCTTTTCCCAAGAGTTAACGGCGAGTCGGCCTGCTAGGTAAATTCCCATTCAAAGAACAGCACGTGGCATGGAGCTGTAATGGCTGCTGATAACTCGGCCAAAGTAGCTTCGCATAGCAGAATAAATATAAATTTCAAAATTTTTTTTTTTTCCTCCCAAATGAAGCATGAACTCCGAAAAGGGGGGGGGGGGGACAAAAACACAGATATATATAAAAACAAAAAAAAACAAAAAAAACAAACAAAACAAACAAACGGAAAATACCTCTCAGTTTAGCACAGGAAATTTGAATTGAAGATTCATTCTTCAATTCTTGCTTTTCCCAAGAGTTAACGGCGAGTCGGCCTGCTAGGTAAATTCCCATTCAAAGAACAGCACGTGGCATGGAGCTGTAATGGCTGCTGATAACTCGGCCAAAGTAGCTTCGCATAGCAGAATAAATATAAATTTCAAATTTTTTTTTTTTTCCTCCCAAATGAAGCATGAACTCCGAAAAAGGGGGGGGGACAAAAACACAGATATATATAAAAACAAAAAAATAAAAAAAACAAACAAAACAAACAAAACAAACAAACGGAAAATACCTCTCAGTTTAACACAGGAAATTTGAATTGAAGATTCATTCTTCAATTCTATCTGCCTAATATAATTTCCAAACACGGTCAGTACATTGTGGTCATGTTCATAGCTGGTTTCTCTGAGAGTTGGCTTTTTATTTTTATTATGAGTGTTTCCATTATTTATTTTATTTTATTTTTTTCTTTTTACAGATGGATGAGTTTTTTGTAGTTGTATCTTCTACCGTATGTTACTCACTATGTGTCTAAGTTGGCTCTGGTCTTAACAAATGTATTGATGCAGATTTCTCGAGGGCATGAGCTTGTGACAGAATTTACCACGAAATAAACGAAAATTCATGTTCAATGCAAACTGAGTATGTAGAGATTGTAACCATAAAAATATCCTTGAGGAAATGTTTTTTTCAAGCGATACAAAGAAGACTGTGTTTCCCTGTCAAATCTTCTAGCTGAAAAGAATCGACTAACTGCATTGTCTGGAGAATTTACACAAATCTAACACGTCTCGATTAAGAAAACAAAAACATTTTCAACTCGCCGAATACAAACAATAAGAATATGAACGATTTCTATTTTCTTTAATGTTTTGATTTTTTTTTATATTCCTTTGCTTTGAAATTTGTAAATCTCTAGAGAGTAATGATGCTTATGCCGTAATGTTTTTGCATGTATTTCATTCATTCATTCGTTCATTCATTCTTTCTTTCTTTCTTTCTTTCTTTCTTTCTTTTAGACTCCTTTTTCTTTTGTTCTGGTTTATTTATTCTTTTTTATTTATTTATTTTTGCTTATAATTTTTTTTTCTTTGATTTTGAATGTCTCTTCTATCTTTCGTTATTTCGTTTCCGTTAGATTCTTGTTTCTTCCTTTCTTTTGAACTAGAATTTTCTTTCTTTCTTTTTTCTGTCTACCTTTTACATTAGATTCTTCTTTCCTTCTTTTTCTTCCTTTTGCATTAGATTTTTCTTTCTTTCATCCTTCCCTTCTTTCTATCTTTCTTTCTTTCTTACTTAGATTCTTCTTTTTTTTATTCCTTTCTTTTTTGACATTAGATTTTGGTCCTTTTTATCATTGTAATAGATTCTTTCCTTATTTCTTTCTTTTGAATTATATTCTTTTTCCTTCCTTCTTTCTATTTCATTTTTTATTAGATTCTTCTTTCGTTTTTTATTTTCTTTTTTCTCTCCTTCTTTCTTTCTTTCTTTCTTTCTTTTTATTTAGATTCTTCTTTCTTTCCTTCTTTCCTTCTCTCCTTTTTCTTTTACATTAGATTCTCCTTACTTTCGTCCTTTCTTTCTTTCTTTTTTCTTTATTTTTTATTTTCTTCTTTCTTTCAATTTTTCTTTTGAATTAGATTCTCCTTTTTTTTTCATTTTTTTCTTTTATATCAGATTCTTCTTTCCTTGTTTCTTTCTTTCTTTCTTTCTCACTTTTGAATTTCATTCTTCTTTGATTACTTTTATCTTTTTTCTTTGCTTTAGGTTCTTCCTTTTCTTCTTTCCTTCATTTTTTTAAATTAGATTTTCCTTTCCTTGCTTCTGGACTTTTTCTTTTGCATTTGATTCTTCGTTCGTTCTTTCTTTCTTTCTCTTATTTAAATTAGAGTTTTCTTTCATGCCTTCTTTCTTTTTTTCTTTTGCATTAGCTTCTTTCTTTCTTTCTTTTGAATTAGATGCTTCTTTTTTTGCATTCTATCATTTTTCTTTCGCGTTAGATTATTTTTTTATTCTTTTTTCTTCCTATATTGCCTTCCTTTTCTTATTTTTTTCTTTCCTTCCTTCTTTCTTTTTTTGCGTAAGATTGTTCTTTCCTTCTTTCTTTTTTATCTTTCTTTCTTTGTTTTGATTTGGATTTTTCTTTTCTTTTTCATTTTTCCTACTTTCTTTCTTTCCTTTTTGTTTTTAATTTTTTCTTTCGTTACTTCAGACTCTTTCTTTGAGCAATGTGTTTGTTTCTTGCTTGATTTTGCTTTTAATTTGAATTCCTTTTTCTTTTATCCGGAACTCCCATTCTCTTTCAAACTCGTTTTTTCTCTTTGACTTAGGTTTTTTTGTTTGTTTCTTTCTTTCATTCTTTCTTTGTCTTGTATGCTGTTTGTCTTTCTTTTATTTTGATACGTCATTTTTTTTTCATTTTTTTTTTTTTTACTTTACGTTTTCTCCCTCTTTTGGTCCTATTTTTGTTTCTTTTTCTTTTTAGTTTCTTTTTCTTTTTGTTTCTTTTACTTGTTTTTGTTTTGATTTTTATTCCTTCTGCCTTTATTTTGCTTATCCGGAACTCCCATTCTCTTTCAAACTCGTTTTTTCTCTATGACTTAGGTTTTTTTGTTTGTTTGTTTCTTTCATTCTTTCTTTATCTTGTATGCTGTTTGTCTTTCTTTTATTTTGATACGTCATTTTTTTTTTTTTTACTTTACGTTTTCTCCCTCTTTTGGTCCTATTTTTGTTTCTTTTTCTTTTTAGTTTCTTTTTTCTTTTTTTGTTTCTTTACTTTTTTTTTCTTTTGTTTTTTATTCCTTCTGCCTTTATTTTGCTTAAGATATTTTTCTTTTACTTGAAGATTTTTTCTTTCTTTGATTCAGGTTCTTTCCTTTTATCACTATCTTTTATTTTTCTTTCCTTTTATTTTATTGTTTTCTTTTATTGTTTGTTTTCGTTCTTTTCTTTCTTACTTTACATTGAATTCTTCCGGTCTTTTACTATGGCACTTTTCTTTCTTCACTGTAGACTATTCCTTTTATTTACTGCTTGTCTTTCTCCTTTTCATTGTCTTTCATTCTTTTGGTTTTTGTTTTGCACAAGAGTCTGGTTTCTTTCTTTTAATTTGTTGTTTTTCGCTGTTTTTTTTAATTATTTTTCTTTTTCTTTTCTTTTTTTCTTTATCTGGCACACTTTCTGTTTTTAAGTTAAACGAGTTTCTTGTTTTCTTTCTTTTAAATATGATTTTTCTTTCTTTACTTTCTTCTTTCAATTTCTTTATTTCTTTCTTTCTTTGTCTTGCATTCTTCCTGTTCTTTTGTGGTAGACTTTTGTTTCTTTCTTTTACTTAAGATATTTCTTACTTTCCTTTAGACATCTTCTTCCTTTTTCTTTCATTTTTTTCTTCAATTCTTTCTTTGTTTTTTATTCTTTCTGTTTTTGCCTTGCACTAGATTCTTGTTTCTTTCTTTTAATTTGAATTTTTTGCATTCGTTTTTTCTTTCTTTTTCTTTCATTCATTCTTCTTTTCTTTCTTTCTTCATTTTTTTCCTTCGGTCTTGCATTCGTCCTGTTCTTTTGTGCTAGATTTTTCTTCTTTCTTTTTTCTTTCCTTTTTTTCTTTTTTCTTTCCTTTTTTCTTTTTTCTTTCTTTCTTTTTCTTTCTTTTTTCTTTCTTTTTTCTTTCTTTTTTTCTTTCTTTTTTCTTTCTTTCTCTTTGGATTTTTCTTTACTTGCTTTAGACTCTTTTTTCGTTTTTCATTTTTTCTTTCAATTTTGCTTCCAATTCTTTCTTCGTCTTGCATGCTTTCTGTTTTAGCTTTGCACGAGTTTCGTGTTTATCTTTTTTAAATTTTTTCTTTCTTTGCTTTTATATATTTTTACTTCTTTTTTTCTTTGACTTTATTCTTTCTCTTTTTGTTTTGCAATAGCTTCTATATTTTTGTTAATTTATATATTTTGTATTCGTCTTGTTTTTTTCTTTATTTTTCTTATTGTTTTTTTTTCTTTCTTTCATTCTTTGTTTTGCAATCTTTCTGTTCTTTTGTTCCAGATTCTTGTTTTTTTATTTGCATTCTTCATTTTCTTTTTTTTTTCTTTCATTCGTTTTCTTTTTCTTTCTTTCTTTCTGTCTTTCTTTCCTTCTTTCTGTCTTTGACTTCATTTTTTCCTTCGGTTTTATTTTTTATTCTTCTTTCTTTCTTTCTTTCTTTCTTTCTTTCTTTCATTATTTCTTTCATTCTTTCCTTCTTTCTTTCTTTCTGTCTTTGATTTCATTTTTTCCTTCGGTTTTATTTTTTATTCTTCTTTCTTTCTTTCTTTCTTTCTTTCTATTTTAGTTTTGCACGAGTTTCGCGTTTATTTCTTTTAATTTTATTTTTTCTTTCATTTCTTTTTTTTATTCTTTCTAATTCTTTCTTTCTTTCTTTTTCTTGCATTATTTCGGATTTTTGCGGTAGATTCTTGTTTCCTTCTTCTTCTTGATATTATTCTTTTCTTTCTTTACTTTGAACTTTGTTATTTTTCTTTCCTTTTCTTATTTTATTTCTTATTGTCTAACATTCTTCCTCCTTTTCTCTTGCACTCGCTTCTTCTACTTTTCATTTATTTTAAATATTTTTCATTTCTTTGCCTTGAACTATTTCTTTTACTTTCATTGTTTTCCTTTTTTTATTTTATTGCTTTACCTTTGGATTCTTTTCTTTCTCTTTCAGTCGGTTTGAAACAAACAAAATTTTTAAAAAATAAAATCTCATGAAGAACAGATTTTTTTCTTGATTTATGATGAATGAGTAATAGAAAACACTAAAATACTGAAGTCTGCATATTATCAATCAAACACGCCCATCTCTACTTAATGACACCAACCCGTTATTTACCTTTCAAAGTATCCGATTACAGAAAACCAATAGCCAAAAACAAATTCACTTTGTGTCTTTGTCGTTTTGTCGCTAAAGTCATTCTTATTTCTGCTCTGCTTGATTTATTTATTGATTGATACATTTTTTAATGTTCTCTATCTGTCACTAACAAGACGAATAGCGTGCGAAAATCGTGAATCAACTTACTTTGGTTGTCCGGATTTAAAAATGATGTCAGGGTCCTCTGTAATCATAAACTGCAAGTCTTCTCCCACGTAAATGCTAAACCTTTTCTATTTATTTATTTATTTATTTTTGTTTATACAAAGCTATCATCATGAAAACGACAAAACAACCAGACAAATGAAACGGTTAGAAATCTATGGTGTCTCCTAAGGAAACGGACGTTCTTCAAGAAATCTGATCTGATGATAAAATATTTTAATTTATTATATATTTTCAAGGATAACGAAATTAACACACTAACCAACACGATTTCATTACATTAGAACCGAGTTGTTCAGAAATTAAGGCATATCTTAAAATATTCACTTTAACCCTCTAGGGCCATTCGTATCATATTTGATACAGTATGAAAACAAGCCTTGAAAGAAATATTTTATAAATTTCAAATGAAAGCAGTACTGACTGCTCAGTCAATGAATACCAAATGTTTCCTTATAGAGAAATACCAAATGTTTTCTTATAGGGAAATACTGTATCAAATATGATACGAATGGCCCTAGAGGGTTAAAACAACATATATCAATATTTAGCACCTCAATATATGTATATATATATATATATATATATATATATATATATATATATATATATAGTTACGGAAAAATCCATCGTAAGAGAATTACCCTTGGTAAATAATCCAAGTCTGTTCTCTTAATATAATAAAATAATATTAACAATTATAAAACAATATATAGTAGTCTTTAATTAAAGACTATTAATAGACTGAGATAGATAGATAGATAGATAGATAGATAGATAGATAGATAGATAGACAGATAGACAGATAGACTTTCTTTGGTAAATAATCCTAGTGGATTTTTTTATTAAATTTATAAAATATTATATACTAGGTTTAAATTATTTTCAAAAGAAAAAAGTCGAATAATACAAAACAATAATCAAAGGCAACTATTAAATCATAGGAATAAATTAGTTTTTAAATGTCGGCATGAAAACAAATTTAACTTTCCATGATATAGGTTTAACTCAATTAACTACTATACTCCCATTCTTTCCATCCTCTTTAATTCTTCTAATGTCGAGGAACCCAAATTAATGTCTTACGGTTAATATTCAGGGTTTTTTTTATATAACTTCTTCTTTTTAAGACAAAAACACTCTACCCTCCCCTGGCCTACATCTCGTGCTCTTTGTATGACCGAAACTTCCATTTCCGACAGGTACTCAGTCTACAATATTGTTGATAAGACAAACTACTACGTCAGTGTGTTGAAATAGACTATTCCCCATATGAGGTGATTCGAAATTTATTGTGTAATATATATATATATGTATATATATATATATATATATATATATATATATGAAATGATTTGTTTGAACATTATTTTTCAACGATACCCTTATTTAAGCAGATATTCTGTTTTTAATTAAACGTTTTTGTATATTTATATCGACTGGCCTGATTATTTACGATAATTTTTTTAACGAAAATGTCTGTCATTCGGTAGGATTCGAACCTGCGACCCCTATCCACATAGAAGAAGCTACCATGTGATCTGGCACGTCTTAGACCTCTCGACCACGAATGACTATTAGTCTAAACAAATCATTTCAAATTGTCGGTTGTTTATAACCAAATTTCGTTAATCTTCGTTAATTTCCGTAACAGATATATAAGTGACAAATATATCAATATACATCATCCACTTACAAGCGTGTTTTGCTGCATCACAGCTCATCAGTGTGGCTAGACATCCACTTGCCTCCGGCCGAGATGGAGACTCTACCGATTTGGTGTCAGTCAGAGTCGCTAACCCCTAAGTCATAGGCACACGGAAGGGAAATTTTAGCGTGTTATATATAAGCGGCATATACACACGGCAGTCACTGAAAGAACTCAATTCATTGCTGAAGAGTTATGTATATATAAGTGACAAATCCTTTGCACTAAAACTATATATATATATATATATATAGTTTTAGTGCAAAGGATTTGTCCCTTGTTACATTAAGATACGTCTTGTATTTGTTCTTTATTTTATCATATATATATATATATATATATATATATATATATATATATATAAGAAAAATGAAAGCAGACACGTTATTTGATGGTAAATCGGGAGTATATATATACATTTACAGCTTTCTTAGAGAGTTGTCCTACATGTACTGGATATTCCTTTGAATTCTTCTATACCTGCACTGCATGCTGATATATATATGTAAATGTATATATATACTCCCGATTTACCATCAAATAACGTGTCTTATATATATATATATATATATATATATATATATATATATATATATAAGAAAAATTAAAGCAGACACGTTATTTGATGGTAAATCGGGAGTATATATATACATTTACATATATATATCAGCATGCAGTCGATTTAACGCGTCTATCTGTTAATTTTTAGTTACATTCTCCCTTTTTTTTGCGAACCCAGACGATGTCAATTTTTTTCTTTTCTTATTTATTTGATTTTATTCTACCTTTTTCTTTTTCTTTTTCGTTTTCTTTTTCTTTTTCTTTCCTTTTATTTTTGTTTTTATTTTATTTTATTTTATTTTATTATTTATTTTTTAATTTCTTTGCAATCTATTTAAAAAGGAAAAGTAGACTAATTTTTCTCCAGTTTCTGAAAGGTTTTTTCTGTTGCTGAGGTGATGTGTCGTCCCCCGTGGGGATCTTCATATCGAAATGGCTATTCAACATCTTTGAATTAATCCTTTTTTAATATATATATTTGCTCTGTAATATTTTATTACATGGAGCTCTCTTCCTGTATCATTTTTTAATATTAAAATAAATTTTTAATATTAATTAGGATCGGGTTTTTTGGAATTTACCTTCCTGCTTTTTTCCCTTGGATTGAAGTATCTGAATTAAAATATATATATATATATATATATATATATATATATATTAATCATATCACCCCAAGCAAGGCGAAAACGCCACTGATGCGCAGGGGCTACGTAAGAGTGAAAAGACTGGAAAAGAGAAAACCGGAAACCACATCCTAAACAGGAAACAAAGGATAAGCCTCTTCACCTGTTCAATAGACGTAGGTGGAGTGTGAATCGGGCGATAGTTTAGTCTATATATATATATATATATATATATATATATATATATAATAAAATAAAGAACAAATACGAAACAAATCTCACTCTAACAGGTTTCACTTTTATTAAAGCTTTGTCAAAGGGCGAGAGAGAAATGAAAAAACAAATAAACACAGAATACTGGTGCGTTATGATTCAGGGTTCGTTTTTATTGGTCAGCAATAAATAACTTTTTAAAAATATGTTTTATGTATATTGTTGACAATAAAGTGTGCAATAGTGTATGTATGTGTTGGTGAAAAACACTTGTCTGCTTAGGTGTATGTTGGGCTGTAACGTTAATTCATGTGTGCGTCTTTGCATTTCTGTGAGGAATGTCTGTAGACGTTATTTTTGTGTAGGCTTGTGAAATGTAGCATTGAATTTTGTTATAAGTTTGTTTTTGGTTATAATTTTGTATTTGGTTAGAATTTTTATATATCATGTGTGTGTGTGTGTGTGTGTGTGTGTGTGTGCGTGTGTGTGTGTGTGTGTGTGTTAGAGAAAGAGAGTAACGTCTGCTGTCGTCACCACTGCGTGGGTCAGTGAGACGCAGCTAGATGCGATAAATTTGTTTTCATTAGATTTTTCATTAAAATTTTCTTATAGAATTTTGAAGATGGATTCGTAATATTTCATTTATATTCTACTAGCAGTAAAGCCCGGCGTTGCTCGGGTGTAATGAAAGCTTTAAAACTAATCCATGGTCCTGGAACTCAGACTCTTTGGACGTTGACACGAAAGATTAAAAAGCAATAGTTGTTTCCAGTTAAAGCAAAACCGTAGACTGAAAGAAAAATGAATGGATGTAAGTCAAAGTTTGATTTCCTGGTATCGATATCAAATACGTTTTTTTTGTCGTAAACTGAATTTTAAAGGCTAAATAAGTCCTCTGAGTAAATGGTATCATGGCAGCGACTACGAACTACAATTACACCTACTTAGAGCCAAACCCGAAGCAAAAACTAAAATAAAAGGGCTGAAAAAATACAGACATACAGACAGATAAACAGACACACACACAAACATCTCGCCTTTTGTATATATATATATATATATATATATATATATATATTATCGATTTTCTGCACTATTGTAAGAACTGCAACCTTGAAACTTCTGAATATCGTTTTTTTATGTCTTTGTCTATGAGTGTATCAAATTTGATTAAAATCGGACCACTCCTTCTATAACCCGATTTTTTCGATTATCGATTTTCAATATTTATCGGGGATACCTCGACACAAAATCTAGCTTAGAACACTCACAGACGCTTATAGTACAACTGTGTAAATTTTCCAGAAAATCGGTTCATCCGTTTCGGAGTCTATGGGTAACGGACACACACACACACACACAGACACACACAGACATACACACACAGACATACACACACAGACAAAGTTCCATTAATAAATAAGTTTAGATTTATTTATTTAGTTTATCATTTCACCTCTAAACAAAGCAGAACTGCCACTGGTGCGCAGGATGTTAAATAAGTAAGTGATGAAAAAAGAGGAACCGGTTAGAGAGGGTGTCAGGGAATGAGTAAGAGAAGGATGAAACACTGGTGTGAAGAGAGCTGCATGAGAATAGAGTGGAAAGGAAGAAGAACATGATGTATACATAAGTTAGATTCATGATGAATGGATTTGTATAAAAATGGTGAAATAATATAATGTTTTACGTTTATGTTTATAGCTGGTAGTAATGTTATTATCTTTTCAAAAAAAGATGACATCCTCCTATCCCCAAGATACTAACCTATAAAACATAATAGTGTAGCTCCATAAGGTTAAACCCACCATCGAATTTACTCATGAATTTGAAACAAACAACCCTCCCCCTTTCCTCGACATCTTATTAATACCCGACAAGGATAAATTAGATTTTAAAGTTTACCAAAAATCCACAAACATCTATTTAATAAAAGTGAAACATATTAGACTGAGATCAGTCAGTTAAGTGCCATACGTGATACATCCTTGGGCGATCATGTCTCGAAAGAGACATGGCTCAGTGGGCAGATGATTATCCCACAGCAGTTTGCTATTACCTTCGGTGGTAGACTGGTTGCCAGCCAAGGCTATAGAACCCAATCTGTCCTGCTATTTAATCCAAAACTGGAGGGAAGAAATGAATGAATACTTTTTCCAAGGGTATTTGCGCGTAAGTGAATGCAAGGAATTCAACTAGAATTCGAACTCGGCTACCCGATTGCACGTTCCAAAACGATATACACTGCACCACGACGCACATCCCTAGATTGGAATACGTTTCCTATTTTAGCGACGAAATCTTCGTTCAATACTTACTACATATTTTGAACGGAAATGTATTTCGTCGCAGTCATTCGCTTTTGTTACCGACACATCAGTCAGTCAGTTAAGTGCCATAGTGAAACACGCTTGGGCGATCATGTCTCGAAAGAGACATGACTGACTGGGCAGAAGATTATCCCGCAGTAGGTTGCCATTTCTGCGGTAGACTTGTTCTATAGCCAAGGCTATAGAACCCAATCTGTGCTGGAAGGAAGAGACGGATTAATACCTTTCCCAAGGGTATTTGCGCGTAAGTGAATGCAATGAATTCAACTGGAATTCGAACTCGGCTCCCCGATTTCTCGTTCCGAGCCAATATCCACTGGCCCACTACGCACATGTTCTCATACAATCAAAATTAAGCAATGTAGATCATTGTCAGTACTTAGATGGGTGACTAACACACGCTTAATTCGTCTATAGTTTTAAATACGCATGACACGCATTATTTTCGCTTACATATACTTACATTCATAATCAACATGTAGTATTTTTATTACTCGTGGCACACATACTTAAACTGACACAAGTTTTTTTCTTCTACATTTAATATTCATCAATTGCATACCTGACCAATGAAACCATACCTTAATCCATATACTGTCTCTTGGATTTTTTTAAAAAGATTTTAAAATCACTCGTCTTTAACGAATCTCTGAAGAAGCTTGTTGAAGTGAATCATGTTAGATTAAAGACTCTTTTTTCCTATTGATCTTTACTTATATACATATATATATATACTTTACCGGGCATAATTATTAGGTCACCCCAGTTTTTTAAAAGAAATAATGTATTTCATACTATTTCTAGTATTTATTTCCAAGTAGATATTTCTAAATGAAAATAGAATAGCTCTTTTATTATTGTTACTTTGCAAAATATTACAATGCAAGGAAGCAAAGATAAATTCGTTCGAATCACCAAAAATTTTCTTAATTCTATCATTGATAATTACTTACAATATAGGTAATTATTAAATGTTTATAAATTCATTTGATGCACATGTTATTGTGCAGCATTAGCAAAATAATCATTCTATTTTCATTTACAATTATTTACTTGGCAACAAATACTAAGAAATAGTATGAAATACATGATATTTTTAAAACACTGGGGTGGCCTAATAATTATAACTGGTAGTATATATATATATATATATATATATATATATATATATATTTCATTTATATATATATATATATATATATATATATATATATATATTTCATATTTCATATATATATATATATATATATATATATATATATATTTCATATTTCATATATATATATATATATATATATATATATATATATATATATAGTTCATCGTCGGCGTTTCAACGAGTTTTATTATTCTCTTGCACAAATACGCCCCACACATAATAATCAAGGGGGTTGTAGTTATATGTAAGGGATGAGGTAGTCGCAGAAATTTTCTGATAGCCATGACTGTGTTTGTTCTTCTGGTAGTGTGGTATGGTTCAGATTTCAGATGCCAGATATGGGGTCTTCCAGAAGCGATCTTCTTGATCCAGGGCTGCATTACTCCTTCTAGGCACATGGTATCGGCCTCCATATTGAGTCTGAATTCATATGGGAAGATAAATGAAGGCATAACGTTGCCATCACTAGTGATCACTCCAAACACCTTTGTAATCAACATTGGATTCATCTAACTTTTTTCTGAATCCTTTGCACTGTCATCAGACTGACACCCAAACACTGTGAAATTTTCGTATTGAACGTTCTATTGTGAATGCTAAGCAGTACGGCATGAAATTCCCAAATTTCCTTACATATAACTACAATCCCCTTGATTATGTATGCATACACTATTGCACACTTTATCGTCAACAATATGTGTGGGGCGTAGTTGTGCAAGAGAATAATAAAACTCGTTGAAACGCCGACGATGAACTGAAGTCAATAATTATGGCAGCATTCACCAACAGAAGCAAGGAGACTGTCCAGAAAAGTTGCAGGAAATTCCCAAATCGTCTGGATAGCGTGGTTAAAGTCAATGGCTATTTTATAGAATAAACTTACTCTTTAGTACTTGAAGACATACTTGTGCAAGTTTGGGAATGTAATTGTCATTTTTTGTGTAATTAGAGGGGAGAATTTACCCATCGCATTCTGTAGATAGATAGATAGATAGATAGATAGATAGATAGATAGATAGATAGATTTCAACAGATTGAAATATATATTGAGATAGATAGATAGATAGATAGATTTACATTAATAGAGCAAGATAGATAGATAGATAGATAGATAGATAGATAGATAGATAGATAGAATTCAACAGATTGAAATATATATTGACATAGATAGATAGATAGATAGATAGATAGATAGATAGATAGATAGATAGATAGATGTTAGCAAATTGAAATACATATATATATATAACAGAGTGAGATAGATAGATAGATAGATAGATAGATAGATAGATGTTAGCAAATTGAAATACATATATATATATATATAACAGAGTGAGATAGATAGATAGATAGATAGATAGATAGATAGATAGATAGATAGATGTTAGCAAATTGAAATACATATATATATATAACAGAGTGAGATAGATAGATAGATAGATAGATAGATAGATAGATAGATAGATAGATAGATAGATAAAACAGACTGAAATAACAGTGGATAGACTTAGAGTCAAATAGAGAGAGAGTCTATTGACCAAACGGAAAGGGTTGTTGTTGACAGCTGGTATGTATCACAATCGATGACTCATCAGTGAGTAGTCAGGTGAATTCCTTCTTAATGAGCGATACCGGTGCGATGCGATAAGACTGAGTCACACATCCGCAACAACGCGTTATGATTGACGGACAGCCGAGTTACTATCACCGCCTCCACAATGGTCACAGTCTGCTTAATTCGGATGACGCATTAATAAGCAATCTTCTGAAAGTATACACTTCTAAAGGTGTAAATGTCCGTAGACACGCGTTTATTTATGTTTATAATTGGTTTAATTTTATAAAGCATAGGCAAAGAAGCCTGACGACCAGCGGCGCGAAAACATTATTTTTCAATTTAGTTTTTCCAAGATCCCTACATTTTTTTTCGTTTTCGTTTTCGTAGGAGTTTTTTTTTTTTTTTTTTCATCGGCGGCCAAGATACGCAGATGATACAGTGCTGATAGCAGACACGGAAAGAAAACTACAAGACCTCCTACAGAATTTAGCCAAAGAAATCGAGACGAAGAACGAAACATATCTACAAGAAAACTGAATGCATCGTTATCAGTAAAAAGAGGTACTCAAAATGCCAACTACAAGTCAGGGATACTGAAATCAAACAGCAGCAAAAATTTAAATATCTGGGAAGTGTTTTAACAGAGGACGGAAAATGTGACACTGAAATCCGAAGGCCTATTGACATGGCCAAGGAAGTATTCCAAAAACTGAGTAGAGTATTGTGAGATAGAAATATTTCATTGGAAACAAAGACAAGAGTAATGGACTATTATGTGATATGTGCTCTCTTTTATGGGAGCGAATGCTGGACCATCTTCTCAGTGAAGAAGGGGAGACTCGAAGCAACAGAAGGATACAGAAAATACTATCGACCGAACATGTGAGCAACGACGAGGTTTTGTAAAGAATGCAAATGAAAAGGAAACTTATACTTAGCATCAGTTAGAGACAGCTGAGGTTTCTGAACACTGAATGAGAAAAAAGGGTCTGGAGAATCTAATACTCACGGGATGGAGAGAAGAGAGATACAGAAAAAAGCAGCGCGAGATATACTTGATAGGCTTGAGCAAGTGGATGGTGGGACAGGTTTTGGGAGACATATCAATAGGAGAAATGTTAAGAATGACAAGGGACACGTGCAAGTGGAAATGGAAGGGTTCACCTGCGTCCTGGAAGGGGTACGACACATCAAAATGAAGAAGAGAGTATAGAAATTTTCCCTAATTTTCATTGTTCCAAGCAATTTAGGCCACTTTTTAGCCGTTGGCAAGGGAATTTTTTTTTTTTTTTTTTTTGGTGTTGTTAGTTTTCTTCGTGTTTCAACTGTTTAATATGTATTTTATTTTTGTGTTGTTTTGGATAGGAGCGTTTATTCCGATCCTTCACGTGTTGAGCGGCGCTAGAATTCGCATGAGCATTTTTCTGTTTTATAAATAGCTTTAACTTTACATTTCTACTGTTAAATAAGGTGAAGTTGATAGTAGAAGATATTTTTAATATACAGGGCCTCTCTAATATCAAAATGTTTTCGCTAAAGTGATCGTCCGAATCCTGATGAATAGAGCGAGAAGCAGAATCAGGACAGAGATAGGACAAGAACAGTGCGGGAACAAGGAATGGCATATTTATGATTAGGATGCTCTCCGAAAGGGTAATACAAACGAAGAGAGACTTATATCTGTGCTTTATTGATTATGCGAAGGCGTTTGACAAAATACGCCACAAAGAACTGATGGAGATGCTCGGCAGCCTGGACATATTTGGGAAAGACTTGAGAGTAATAAAGAATCTTTACTGGCAGCAAACCGCTTGCATACGGACAGGTAATGAATTGAGTAGATATACAAAGATAGAAAGGGGCGTAAGACAGGCACGTGTCTTTTCACCGGATCTGTTCAACTTGTACAGCGAGAATATTTTGAGAACCCTAGAAATTATGCCTGGATTTGTAATCGGAGGCCACAATTTAAACAATCTAAGATACGCAGATGATACAGTGCTGATAGCAGATACAGAAAGGAAACTACAAGACCTCCTACAGAAGGTAGCTGAAGAAAGTAACAAGAAAGGACTAGAAATAAACTGCACGAAAACCGAACGCATGGTCATCAGTAAAAATGGCAGCCCAAAATGCCAAATACAGGTCGGAGATACCAGAATCAACCAGGTATAAAAATTTAAATTGCTACGTGCTGTCCGTCCTTCAATATGGCAGTAAATGCTGGACAATACCATCAAAGGTGAAAGAAAAACTTGAAGCAACTGAAATGTGGTTCTACAGAAGGATGCTGTGAATATCATGGACCAAGTATCTGAGCAATGATGAGGTCTTGGAAATGATGGAAACGAAAAGGAAATTAATAATGAGCATAAGGAAGAAACAGCTAAAGTTCCTGTGACACGCAATGAGGAAGGAAGGCTTGGAGAATCTGATAATAACAGGCCAGATAGAGGGAAAGAGAGACAGGGGAAAGCAACGGATAACATATTTGAATGACCTAATCAGGTGGATGACGGAACGAAGATTGCATGGTGTAACAGGAGAAGGCGTGCTCAGAGCCACCATGGATAGGGAAACGTGGAAAGCCATGATCGCCTACGTCCTGAAGGGACAGGGCACATAGAAGAAGATTTATAATAGTATTTTAGTGCTTTCGACCAGAAGTTTTCTTAAGAATTTCTTAAATTGTAAGTTGATATACATATAGTTACTATTTTTATTAGAGTAAGAATTGAATAAGTTTTTTTTAATCGGTATCACTCCACACAAGGTAGTAAAGCCACTAAGAAGCAAGCGGTTACAGGATGTGAAAGAATTAGGAAAAGACACATTAACAATGAACGGGATGAGAAAAGAGATCAGGAAGACAGTAGACCGTAATTGCATTTAATTTTTTTGCAGATCAAAGTTGGCTAGAAAGTATGTAGCCAGAAGAGAGTTCCACAAGCGATAAGTACGATAAAAGAAACTGTTAGCATAGAACTTACGGTTACGTCTACCAGCACAAATGTAAAAGTTATTAAACAAATCATAGAAACTTCGGTAATTCAAATCTGGTTTGAAAAAAAAATGTCAATTTGTAAACAATCAATTTAAATGTTAAAAAATAGTCTGTGTTAAAATTTTAGGTAGTGTGAATGTTTTATCAAAGTTATTTGATTAATTCTGAAAAACTGCCGTCAGAAGTTATAAGAAAAAACAAATAATTACAATTTACTTCAATAGAAAGGTGATGAAATCATAAAAAATTGATCAACACCTATAAGAGAACAAACAGCAAACACCTATAAATCTGTGAATCCTTTACATTTTAATATTGTGATCTTTCTTCCTAATAACAGCCAGTAATCTAAGATCAAGTGATTTTTTTTCACTTCAGCAGGTTTAATTTCCGACACGGTCCTTTTAATTTCTTTTAATTTCCGACACGGTCCTTTTAATTTCTTTTAATTTCCGACACGGTCCTTTTAATTTCTTTTAATTTCCGACACGGTCCTTTTAATTTCTTTTAATTTCCGACACGGTCCTTTTAATTTCTTCCCATAGCCCTGCTTTGCTGTTATATTGTTTGTCACCTTCATATAATTTTATCTTCACAATTGACCATAGATTTTCAATTGGAATTACTTTAGAAAAGTCAATTTTTATGCATTTATTGTCCCAGTAGATAAAGGCGTTGATTAGTTCCAGTGAATTGGCCCAAAAAGAGTTCAATACCTGGCTATAGTAATAATAAACAAATAACTTGGAGAGTTGAGTTCAAGGGAAATAACTATATGGCATCCGAAAGTGGCATTTCACATGGAATGAGAATGATATACACCAGTGATCGAAATAAAGGCTTCGGTTCGAAATTCCAAGCATCTAAAGAAGGCCGGAGCGTACAATGGCCGAAACGTCGTAAACATTGCAATAAAAAGGAACGCAAAAGTCAGAAAAGTGTTAATAATATAAATACTACCTCATCTCAGAAGTATAGGTAAATTAACTATTTCATCAGTAAAATGATAAGATCAAATTACCATACTTAAGGCTTAAATTCATGCGATCGAGGTGTCATACGCTTAAATTCATGTGGTCGGGTATCAAAGTGGAAATCTCATTCGAACAATTGCCATGATAAGCTTTAGAAAAGAAGATGCAGGAACGCCATATTGAGAGAAGGAATCCTATAAATATCCTCTTGAATCGAGAGTGGAGCTGGTTTATCAGCAACAGTTGAAACAGAATGAAGAGAGATATTGAAGATTAACCCTTCTTTAATACACTCTTACAAAGCTGCCAATAATCACGAGAACCAAACTTGTTCGATGCAAATAGATCTCTCATTCTAACAGTGACTTAGCGTTAGCGTAGTACAAGTGGATAGAAAGAGGCGTCTGTTAACAAGTAAATAAAATAACTATTTGGAAAGTGTTTTAATAAAAGAAGAAAAAATGTGCCACCGAAATTCGAAGGCGAGGACAATTAGCAAAAGATGATTTCCAAATTTTAAAGACAATTTTAAGAAACAAGAAAATGCTATTAGGCTCTATGTGATAAGTTCATGTTATGGTGCCCTTCTACGAAGAAAGGACTCTTCCTCTAACTATATATAATTACCTGCGTGACTTCCGGAAGGCAGTCTAGGACGACAATTTCTGTTGTGCCTTGCGCATTGTCGAACTCTCCGCCTTCGGGCGGAGAGTGATAACCCAGTCGAGGCTCAGCCGAAGTGTAGGGTCTCATGTGGAAAAAATTAGACATAAATTTTTGCACGGGCTATATGGCCCGGATTACCCACATTAAAAAGGCTTTGTGCCACATTTTGTCTTAAGTGGGAAGACAACTAAATATTGTTAAGGACGACAGCTATTATGCAGTTAAAGCCAGCTACCAGTCAGGCAATAAGCAGCGTAACTGTACCATTCGGTCTTACTTATTTCTATTTACTTATAAACTAACACTTACATTGTATCTATGTTCTTGTTATGCTAATACACTGTTTTGAAGCTACCTCCTGTGTTACGTGTCTTAGTTCCGACACAACCGGTCACTACAACATTGCGGCGAAGTTTCGCCACAACAACTCCACAACAGTACAGAACCCCGTCTGTCTCGCCCATAAGGCAAGTGTTCTATTTTCAATCTCTTCCGATTCATGCCTAGTCAGGTATAGATCGAAAGGAACTTCACCCAAGCGTGTATCACGTATAGCACTTAACTGAGTGACTGAAGGCAAGACGAGGTAAAGAAATGTGCCCCTGAGCTGGCTCTAGTCCTCTCCAAACTCTACAACTCTGCTTCTTGCTTTCCGGCTTGTTGGAAGTCCTCCTATGTAATTACTTTTTTAAAGAATTCTGATGAACCTTCTGACTCCTCAGTCTATTAGCATCTAACTACTTTTGGCAAAGTATTCGAGGCTCTAAACAATGCTGAAGTGGTTAAGCATCTCACCCCTTACAACCTATTCTTTGAATCCCGTTCAACTTTCATCCTTTCTTCAATACCCCCTTACCCAGTATTTTCTATCACTGTAACCCCCTGGGAGGCACAGTGGAGTAATACATAGCGGCTCGATTTGATAAATCAGAGATCCGAGTTCGAATTCCAGTTGAACCAATCACATTTAGTGCTAATACCATTGGGAAAGTTATGAATCCATCTCTTCTTCTCCAGCTATGGGTAATTAGCAGGACAGCCTAGGTTCTATAGTCTTGAGTGGCAACTGGTTTAGGAGAAGGAAAACTCTAAATTCGAACCAGCCTGGTTGTGCTCTTTCAGGCTGTCGTGCCTAAAAGAAACACCACTTCTGCTTGCGGTGCCCTTACGACTCTAATGAGTCATGGGATAAAAAAAAGCATTTCTGTTAATGCGGGACAAATATATTAAATGTGAGTTGAGACTTGAATCAAGATAGCTATGGTTCTACTGAAAGATGTTGAGAATTCTGTGGACATAGTATGTAAGTAAAAGAAGGTTTTTACAGAAAATGGATTTTTTAGTAAATATAATTCCAAACGTGAGTTAGGATAATTTCACTCTTACACACTGAAGGCAGGAAAAAGCAGGAAGAACCTTCGCAAATGGATAGCAGAACAGGTACTGGAGAGGAATTGTAAAAAGACAAATTTTGCCAAGAGCAACAAAAGATTGTGGAGATCCATGCTGTGGAGATCCATGTTGTGGAAATCCATGATCGCTTACGTCCTGAAAGGGACTCTATTCAGAAGAATCCCATACAAAAGTTCATGAAAAAATTCAATCAAGAACGTTTTTAAGTTCAAGGTTTATTTGTTTAACAAATTATATCAGTCATTTATACAATCCCGGTAAAAATACGTGGTGGGGAGAGGTCTGTGAAAAAGACTAATGAAAGAATTAACCGAAAAATCAGTGTTCACAGAGAAAAAAAAACGAAAATAAAAATAAAAATAAGCTCAATAGACCGTTCAAATAGGAGATTTGAACGGTCTATTGAGCTTATTTTTTTCCTATCATCCAGTTTATACTTTTCTCCGGTCGTTTAAAGTAGAGATTCATCCTTTGTTTAGAATTGGATTTCCTCTGCTAGCTAAAGTCCACTTAAATTGTATACTACTAACATTTTCGCCTTAACTCAGAAAGTTTATTCGCTAATTAACTATCTAGAATTAACTATCTATCTTCCTCGTTATCTTGCCCTTCCATATGCTAATACAACTCCACGCAGTAAACCCTCTCTTGAGTGGCTCTTAGGCCTTGTGTCGGCTGAAAATTAGTAAAAAAAAAACTTTTAATTTGTTTATACCTCCTCCTCTCAAATATCCAACTAGAATTTGATACGTCTTTTTTACCGTTAGCCCTTTAACCAAAATTAAACCTTTAAACATATCCGGAGTCAGTTCGTTCAATCTGAATCTGTCACACTCGATGTTCATTATTCCAGCATATGTGGCAAAACCTTCGCTTCGTCTTCTTTTTTCGCCAGATTCATACATTTCCAACAAGAATTGAATAAAGAGCTTTTTTTACTAGGAATAACTTGCCGTACATGAAAATGTTCGAAATGTGTTTGGCTAGCGTCACGTAATCATTTAACTGGGGCTCTCTGATAACAAGTTTTGTTTCTTTAAAGCTCAACAGGCCGAACAGTGCGTTTCCCTCTAAAAATAAATGACCCCTTTGGATCAAACACGTCTATATCATTTTCAGTGCGCGGTTTCAGGACATCGGTTATTTTTACTGCTGCGTGATATTTAGTATCTAAAGGAGTGGAGTTGAAAAACAAAAAAAAAATCACACACAACAAACAAAACAAAACAAAGAATCACGCAAGTTGATAACAAAAACGTGATTTGATGAGTGAACTATTTTTGACACTTTATTCTTGAAAAAAAAAACTATACATATTTTAAAGAATATATTCGCCGTACAGTATTTACATTATTCGGACTATTGTCCTCATCTTTGTTGCCATTTTTACGACGTTTCGGCCGTTGTACGTTCCGATCATCTTCAGCTGCTAGGAATTTCGAACCGAACCCTTTATTCCAATCACAGGGGGATATCATTCTTATTTTCGCGAGGAGGTGCCAATTTTATTTTGTTCTGACTTACGATTAAGAGAGGAGTAAATAACTGTATCATCAGCATAAATGCCTAGATGGGAACTGATGACATCGGGAAGGTCGTTAATGAAAATAAAAAACGTAGGTTCTCATCCTGGGTGTGACGATAAACTACATCCGGCATCAAGGTCACATATCGGTAGATTGGAAGTTTTAGAAGGCGTGAAACCACTTATTAGCTGCTGTTGTTCTCAGGTCTACACTGACCAGGGCCTGTAGAACCTGTTAGGGTCCCAGCTATCGACAAATAGGGAACCCTCAAACAAAAATCAACCCTTATTTTTTAAGATACATTTTTTCTATAATAAAATGACAAACAATACATTTTTATGACAACGTGGCAATCAAGGCAACTTTAAAAAATATATAAAAATATATTTTCCTAGTAATATAAACTACAGTACATTTTATGATCTACAAAATATATATCTAAAAACATACATTTACCAGCATAAAATAAATAAATTAAATAACTCATAAAAACAACTAGTCAAGCAACATGAAAAAATTTATATATCCAACAATTTCTTAAATCAAACTTCAACAAACTTCAACAAGACAATATAAAACACACTTATCACCGCCTCTTATAATCGAGTCTACACAAATATGTATATCCACAAATACCACGTATTTGTTCATGAAAGCAGAAAAAACACATATTGTTATCACTTTAAATTTCGGCATTAAATGACCCATAAGAAGTTGATATGCCGTTAAATAATAAATAACTAAATAAAAACGTAGGTCCAAAGATAGAGCCCTTGAGGGCATCCGCATTCAAAGTTTTTGCAATGATCGAAAAAAAATCGATTGATCCATGGTCAAGTGAATATGGCGGGAGAAGTGTGTTAGACCAACCGAGTTCCAAGATTTTTTCTTACGTTTTTTTTTTTTTTTGCATGCATCCTTGCGTTGTAATGAAGGGAGATAACATTTTCCTATTGCCGAGTGCAGGACCCTTGTCGTCCAAACCTTTATGAACACATTCCAGTTGCTGGACGTATAAACGGGAACATTGTATTTCATTGCATTTTCAGAACATGAAATGATTAATAGCATCCACTCATATGCAAATGAACTTTTTTCCCATCGATCTCAATTCTTTTCTGTTGAACATTGTCATATGTCAGTGCATTCGAAATGTATTCTTAATGGCTACATATGATTAACAGTTAGGATGATACATTACTCACTACATCTGGTTCCAAAAAACGAAAATTACACATGACTTGATCAACTATATAACAAAGAAATGCAATGTTGATTTCAATTTAGCAAAACATTCAGACTTGTATCTACTTGTTATGGGTCGAGTTCTCATTCAGAAGGTTACTATTACGTTTGAAGTTGAGAAATCTAGCTAAAAATGTTGAATTGGTAAAAATAAATAAAAAAACAAAAGAATGAAACAAATCAACATAAAAATATTAACTCTATCAAGAACATATTTTAGAAAGAGAAAACTTCAAGGAATTTTCCTGAAAGAAAGTGCGAATTCAAGAAATGTTCTTTGCAAAGAATGAAGGAAATGTTGAACTTACTCTGTTGGTAAATTAGTGAGGGAGTGACATATAGTCTAAACTGTTTTCAGCTATTAAATTGAGCGCAAATTGTAATTGTAACACTATTTCCAAAAGGCTGGTATTAATTGTTATTGATTTTAAAGATGAGAAGAGATTTGTCTAAAATTGAAGAATACAATCATTTTTGTCGGGAAAAGTAGCCGAAGTGATAAAAATGGAAAAAATACAGGATGAAACATACAAATAGTACAACTGCTTTAGTCGGAAGAAGTAAGCGAATTTACCGATGCTGGTTATCTAAAAATGAAACGATTCTAGTCAAAATATTGTCATCCTATTTTGACGGCTAGGTTAAAATTAAGCCTTGAAAATTTCCTGTTTACTGCCTACAAGGATGGCTGGTAGGAACAGGTAAATAATAGCAGAGAGTACGTTTTCTTTACTTCTATCGGAAGAGAGAAGACTCAGTCGAAATAGTTAAATTTCGAGATGCTAAGACGTATATAAAAAGGAGGAAATAAAAAACCCGTGCCCACCTTCAACACACCAGTTTTGTGCTTTTTTAATAAAACTGAGGTGGAAAGCGAAATTTAAAGAGGCGAGGACCAGCGAGGGAATGATACGGTCAAGCTGAAATAGTCTGCCACCAGAAAAGTGATTTAGGGCCGAGATATTGCAAGAGGGGGTCAGACCGAATTCGGTGAGCTACAAATTGAGCAAACCACCGTCCTGTGGAGATAGTGGATCACGAATATAAGCGTGTTACTGAAATACTAGCGAACTTATTTTTTTGTGTCACGTAGCTTTGACATGCTTATGATTTTGTATCTATTCGATATATACAAATATATATCGATCTATACCGTGGCGTTTTAGACTTAAATCTGGTTTTCGTTATTTACCGTTCCCTCGCGTGTCTGGGTTAACCTAGTCGGGTGATGACAAGTTCTCTTATGTTAGCCGGTCCTAGATCACCAAACACAACGTGGGCGGAATTGACCGACAGTCAGGAGAGATTGGCCGGACTCAGCCAGGGGTCGTGTTTTATAGCGTTCTCTGTCCATCTCGGTTTGAAGTCAAAGTCAACTAAGCTCTTGAAATTTTTCAGTGTGCATGTTTGCAGTTTTGTCGTACTATACATGCCCCAAAGCAGAAACGTCATTGTTACTGTTGATAGGCTTATCGACGCATGCGGGTCTTGCTACAATAACAATCTTCTGGTTAAGGTAGTTAACGTATTTTCTTTTTAAGTTAAGCGATTAATACACAGCCAAAATGTAATGGTTAACAAGTTGAGTTTCGTTGATAGAAGGAAACTGTTACTTGACGAGCTTTTGTAAATGAATTGCAGAAAAGGATGGAGAGAGTAAACAAAGCAAACATCGCTAAGAGCAACAAAGAATAGGAAGTCGTGGAAATCGATGATCGCTTATAACCGGAAAGGAGGCATCACATAGAAAAATCCCATAAAGAAAACTGGAAAATAAGATCAAGAATCTTTTTAAGTTGAACGTTTATCTCTGTACGCAACGATATCAATCATTTATACAATCTTGAAGAAATACTAGGAGTGTTCTGAAAATAGTAAAGTACGCAAACATGTGCTTAATAGACCGTTCAAATAGGAGTATATAGGTTTGTCCATCATCTGGTTCACACACTTCTTCTGTCTTTTAAACAGAAGTCGAGACTCATCCTTTATTTCTTGATTATAATTATGTTCCTTCTAAAGTCTACTTCAACTCAATTATTCTAACATCTTAACCTGAAACCTGAAAGTGTATTCGCTAATTAAATCTTGACATTTCCAAGTCTAGAATTACCTGTTTATACTTACTCTTATTATACCCTTTCTTACGCTAATACAGCTCTAGACAGTAAGCCTCTGTCTTGGGTGGCTCTAAGGAATCAGCTGATGTTTAACAAATGAATGAAAATAATAAAAATGAGCTTAATCGTTTAGCACTTCGAAGAAGACTTTCGTACAAAAAAATCATGGAAAAATGGAATTGATAATATTTAAAAAAAAATAAAAAATAAAAATAATTATATGCTTCATACAGCGATCAACATTTTGAATACGTCTGTATCTCCTTGCCTTAAATATCCAACTTCACTTATACAAGTTCGCTTTGAACAATAACTGACTGGCTAAGTAATTCAAAATGTGTTTGGTTAGCGTTACGTAATCACTTAACTGAAGCGTTCCGGTAATTTTTATAATCTCATTGTAATTGACGCAGACATTTTATGGAAGTTGTCATTCAGACTTTTTGCGTTACCCTAATAAAATCAATGATTCCTTGAAATCAAATCCTCACTGGAAACTTCATACACAATTCCATATTAAATAAACGAAGGGTCCTTATGTTGTAAAATCTGACATCTATTAATTTTGATTTTTTTAAAGATCTCCATAATATTTTTCATGCCGTTTTGATCCAGGTCAACTTGATTCAGTTTTAGTACAGAACACTTTAGTTCCTTTTATTTTGCAGCCTTTTTTACGTATTACTGATGCGTTCAACTACAAAATATTGGACTCGTTTCACTGAAGACACTCAACACAATTTGCTTTCATGCGCTGGTTATCCCACTGTCGTAGAGTAAATAATAAAAGCCGTTAACACAAATGAATTACGCCAGGCGCCTTAAATAACGAACTGGAAGTTAGTAAACAAAACCGTTGAATATTTCAAACAGACGACTCGACGACTAGCGTAAGATAGACTTAATATTATAACCACTGTATAGCGAGTTATAACGGTGGAAACGAGGAATCGAAACTAATGCAAATTATGACAAGAGAAAAAAAGTTTGCTTCGGCATACATAATAATTATGACGAAGAGTATTTTAAAATCTATTGGTTTAATTTTTCTTTTTAGGTATGTGTGAAAACAAAAAAAAAAGATATTCTTCCAATAGGGAAAAAATGTCGGGTTTTCTATTAAAATTCAGCAACAACAGCAACATCAGCAATTTTTACAACTCCAGAAAAAAACTCAAGTTCATTTACTCCACACGCGGTGGAACATGGCATACCTGAATTCACATGCAATTCAAATAATGTAATTACGTTTTCTGTTTATTTTAGAAGACGCGAACAAATTTTCAGTAAAGAATAAAGCGACTGAGGAGACGTGAAAAACAAAATTTTTGTTGAGAAAGTTAGCACAGGTAGAACATAAAAAATACTAATATTGTAATACCGAAAAAAAATTATGAAATTTGTTTTGAAAAAACAGTAAATATTCTGACTAATGTTTTAGTGAGAAAAGCTCGTTATTCAATTCTTGTTGGAAATGTTTGAATCTGGCGAAAAAAGAAGACGAAGCGAAGGTTTTGCCACATGTGCTGGAATAATGAACATCGAGTGTGACAGATTCAGATTGAACGAACTGACTCCTGATATGTTTAAAGGTTTAATTTTAGTTACAGGGCTAACGGCAAGAAAGACGCAGAAATACGGGCAAGAATTCTAACAAAACTTGAACAAAATAATTAACTTTTACTAGAGGAAACATCGGACTAATGTCAGTGAATCTGAAACGCAATTCCAATGAAATTAAGGACAAAGAATGCGTATACGTAAAGCGAAAGAACAATGTAGAATAAGGAAAACTATTCCATATTTCAAATGTGAAAGGTTAGATCTCAAAGACAGTTATCTATATAAGAATATGAAATGCTACAAGTATAGAAAAGGAAGACATAAAAAAATCTAAAAACTAAGCCAAAAAATGTATGGTGTTGCGACGGAAAAATAATCCCAGAAAACCAAAAAAAGAATTTGTGAATTTGAAAATTAATAATGTGGATGCAAAAATGCAACTAGACACTGACAGTGATATTACAATTATTAGTGAAGCCATATAGAAAGCAAACGGAAAACTTATATTAAAAAGGACTTCGAAAGTTGTAAGTTGCGTCTCAGGTGAGAATTTTTTTTTTTTTCGCGAAATGACTTGTAATGTCTCATTCTGTAACAAATATGTAAAAGCTAAGGTTTATGTGTTAAAAATATTACCAACACATTCGATACTGACTAGATGGAATTATTTGAGCAATGGGATTTATCTATAAATGTTTATTGCAAAAAAATAATCACAGAAAATCAGAGAAAATTTGTGAATGTGAAAATTAATAATATGGATGCAAAAATGCAACGAAACACTGGAAGTGATATTGCAATTATCAGTGAAGCCACATAGAAAGCAAACGGAAAACTTATATTAAAAAGAACTTCAAAAATTGAAAATGGCGTCTCAGGTGAGAAATTATTTTTTCTTCGCGAAATGACTCGTTATGTCTCATTCTGTAACAAGTGTGTAAAAGCTAAAGTTTATGTGCTAAAAATATTACCAACACATTCGATACTTGTAATATAACAATCTGGCCCCACCCGAGGAAGGCTGATGCAAGCGAGGGTGTTTCCGGTCGTTGAAAGGAACGGATGTCGTTTGACCTTATTTCCGGCAGCAGCGGAAATAACTACAGAGGCAAACAGAACAGGTGTCTCTGAGAATTACGTGGGCGTGCGTGGGCGAGGCAAAACCGGAAGAAAAAGTCCCGGTTCTGGAAGATTATAAAAAGACCTCGGCACACGGATTCGCCAGTAGTAGAGAGGAGCAACAGAGATCGGCCGGTGAAGAGAGAGACACAACGGATAAGACTACACTCCCGTCAACCCATTAGAAGCGCGCTCTCTCAATTCTCTGTTCCCTATGCTACACGGTTCATCGTCATTAATAAAAATATAACTTTATATTTTTATATATATGCGTGTTTGTTGTTTGTCGATATATAACATACTGACTAGATGGAATTATTTGAGCAATGGGATTTACCTATAAATGTTTATTGCAAAAATGTAAAGGGACAAGTGACTAGTTTTAAAAAAACGGAAATTTTAAAGAACAAATTATTTATCGGATGTATTGTCGGATGAATTGAATCAGTGTTACAAATTAAAAGCGAAATTTCAAGTGAAAAAGTTTCAACGCCAGAATTTAAAGCGAAACAGTGTGTACCCTTCGCAGCATTGGATCAAGTCAACGTCGGGTTAGACAGACTTGGAAAAATTGGTGTAATTGGAAAGATGAACCATTTAAAATGGGTAACACCAGCAGTGGATGTAAAGAAAACAAAATTGGGTTTGTGATGATTTTTCGACAAGGTTAAACAAGTGTTTAGAATCCTATAACTATCCATTATCAAGTCTAGAAGAAGTTTTTGCAAAGTTAAACGGTGAAATCTTTTTCGAAGTTGGATCCTTCTGAAGCGTATTTTCAAATAGGTGTTGGGATTAATATTCAGACTCTAAAAAGAAAAGCGGTTCAACTGAGATAGATTAGCGGCGTAAACGGCACAAGAATCTAGAGTAGAAGGTGGGCATCAAATCGGGAGATAGTAGGGAAATACCTACAGCTGGGGTAGAGTTGGCCTCCTTGCTTATCAAGAAGAATCAAGCTCTGGTGGATTAAAAGTTGAGAAATATGACCGCTGAACTGCGAGCTGAAGAAATTTTGAGTATTGCAAACCGATACACCTCTAGCATCGGATTACCGGATGGACGTACCGTGACTACAAACGATGGCATACATGAGGCTTTCCGGTTTTATTTTCAGGATCTTTTTACCAGGGAACCTGATTTAAGCCCAGGTCAGTTCAACACATATTCAGCTGAATTTCCCCGCTGTGACGTGACTGGGTGCGAGGGTCTTACTACAGAAGCGGAAATCTGGGATGCGCTGAAGATTGTCGGCCTAGACAAGACTCTTGTATTTGGTGTCTACCATACGAGGTGTATTGAGGAAGTTGCATGTGCTTGTCTCTCTGCTTGACCTTTAATTAATGATTGATCTTTAACTAATGGATGAGAAACGGGAGTATTCCTGAGCGCTTTACTAGGACAAACACGGAGGGAATGGGATTAGTAATTTCCGGTCCTTAACTATGTGGAATACAGAGTTAAAGATTTTGTCCAAGGTCTTAGCAAACCGTTTGTAAGCTGTCTTACCTAGTCTGACTGACCCCGAACAGACTTGCGCTCTGGATGATAGGACTATTCACACAGTTCATTCGGTACGCTTGACCTTAAAAAAAGTCGACAGTGAAGCCGCGCTGATCAATTTGGATCAGTCTAAAGCATTCGAAAATATTGACCATCGATTTCTTGGGGTTATTCTCGTGGCGGTTGGGGTCGGGACTTACTTTCGGTCCTGGATAAACTTTTTTATTGGTCTGCCGATGCGTTGCTGGAGGTGAATGGTGTAAGGTTGAAATCTTCAATGTTGTTCAGATCCATTAGTCAGGGTTGCTCGCTTTACCGATTTTGTACATCCTTGCGGTGAAGCCCTTTCTCCGCAAGCTAAAGACGAATCCGAAACTACACGGAATTACCCTTTTCCGGTTCGACCACTTCGACCAGGTATTCCGACTTTAATGGCAACGTGACTGCTTTTGTTTGAAGCAATGCCAAGATTCAAGAAGTCGGTAAAGAAATCAGCAGATACGAGACGGTAACAGGAGTTAGAATCAACCGCGACAAGTCTGTGGGCTTGTGTGGAAGGGAGTCTCTCTTTCCGGACCCTTCAGCTGGACGGACGGGCCTGTCAAGATACTCGGCATCTATTTTGGCTCCGACCTCTTGGTAGTTTCACCAAATTAACTTATTTTTATGAACTTTATTTTTTGATTTTTATTAATTTAACCCTCTAGGGCCATTCGTATCATATTTGATACAGATTGAAAACAAGCCTTGAAAGAAATATTTTCCTGAAAAATTTTTTAAGAGAAATATTTTATAAATTTCAAATGAAAGCAGTACTGACTGCTCAGTCAATGAATACCAAATGTTTCCTTATAGGGAAATACCAAATGTTTCCTTATAGGGAAATACTGTATCAAATATGATACGAATGGCCCTAGAGGGTTAAGCCCAACTTCTTTTGCTTTTGTGATCAAACCTGTTTCTTTATTATATTTTAGAGTTTAAAATTTTGTATTTTTTATTTTAAACCTTTCGGGGTAATTGATGATAGTTTACCCCTTTCGGGGAAATTTTTGATAGTTTACACCTTTCGGGATAATTCTTGATACTTTAAATCATTCGGAGTAATTCTTGATAGTTTACCTCTTTCGGGGTAATTTTTGATAGTTTACACCTTTCGGGATAATTCTTGATACTTTAAACTATTCGGGGTAATTCTTGATAGTTTACCCCTTTCGGGGTAATTTTTGATAGTTTACACCTTTCGGGATAATTCTTGATACTTTAAACTATTCGCGGTAATTCTTGATACTTTAAATTATTCGGGGTAATTTTTGATAGTTTCATCAAAGTAATTCATTTTTACGAACTTCATTTATATTAATTTAAACAACGTTTTTGCCTTCCTGTTTAAACCTGTTTCTTTATTGTATTTTATAGATTTTAATTTTGTATTTTTTTTTTCTTCACGCTTTTATTTATTTATATTTTGTTTATTTCTGTTTTCTTGTGTTTTTTCTACACCCATAAATATGACCTAGTGGATAAGGCGTTGGTTGAAGTAATCTAATGACTTGACCCATAGACTTGTAAGTTCAATATTTGACCACAGCAGCGGGTACAAAAACTTGGAGATTTTGGTTACTAAATGGTATTAACTGAAACTAAATTATCCAAACTAGTTCACTATAACACAGTGGATTAAATAAAGGATTCAGTTCGAAATTACAACTTAAGAAGGCCGGAGAGTACAACAACCGAAACGTTGCAAATATAACAATAAAGACAACAGTCTGAGGATGATAAATATTTGTCATCTATGTACCGTTATTGATCATGGTTTTCAGACAATTTTCTGTCCTTTGTAGCACTTTTTCAAATGTGTACATTTTGCTATACATCCTCAATACTGTTCTGTTAACTGTTTACAGACGCACCTTGTGTAAGCTAAGAGCTATTTTCCTCTGTCCATTCTTACTTTCAATAGGTCCTGTAAGTGTCAAGATTTTTAAACCCTCTTTCCTCATTATGCACCAGAGAAATTTCGATTGTCTCTTATATTAATTTCAAGTGTGCTTTTTGTACTTGTCTATAATTCTGAGATGGGGTAGTATTTACACTATTTATTTACAGAGGATATAGACGTTGGTTAGTTCCAGTGACTTGACCCAAAGAGTTGTGAGTTTAATACCAGGTTACAGCAGTGATGAACAAAAACTTAGAGGGTTAGACGGAGATCACTCATGTCTATCAAAAGAGGCTTTACGCAAGGAATGCTAATGATATACCCGAGTTATTGTTATAAAGGGTTCGGTTCGATATTCCTAGCAGGCCGAAACGTCTTGAGAATGGCAACAATGGTCAGGACAATAGTCCGAATAATGTAAGTGTCCATTTTTATTTCTATTTGTTCAGAAGATTAGTCGTTGCTCAGTCAGTCCATGATATTCTGTAGAAACACATTTCTATTGCTTCAACTCCTTTCATCTGTGAGGAGATTCTCTAACATTTACTTCTTTATAAGAGAACTGATATTTTGAAAATGTTCATTATTCTTTTCTCTTTTTTTTCTTTTTTTTTTCTAAAGAAATTTTCTTGTTTTTTTTTTTGTTTTTGTTTTTGTTTTAATCGTATCACCCCGAGCAAGGCAGTAACGCCACTGATGTGCAGGGCGCTACGTAATAGTGGAAAGATTGGAAAAGAGAAAGCCGGAAACTACATCCTAAACAGGGAACAAGGGATGAGCCTCTTAACCTGTTCAATAGATGTGGGTGGAGTGTGAACCGGGCGATAGATAGATCTATCTACTCCAATTGAAAAAAAAAACAGTCAGAAGATTGGAAAAGAGAAAGCCGGAAACCACATCCTAAACAGGGAACAAGGGATGGGCCTCTTAATCTGTTCAATAGATGTGGGTAGAGTGTGAACCGGGCGATAGATAGATCAATCTACTCCAATTGAAAAAAAAAAGTGAGAAGATTGGAAAAGAGAAAGGCGGAAACCACATCCTAAACAGGGAACAAGGGATGAGCCTCTTAACCTGTTCAATAGATGTGGGTGGAGTGTGAACCGGGCGATAGATAGATCAATCTACTCCAATTGAAAAAAAAAAGTGAGAAGATTGGAAAAGAGAAAGGCGGAAACCACATCCTAAACAGGGAACAAGGGATGAGCCTTTTAACCTGTTCTATAGACGTGGGTAGAGTGTGAACCGGGTTGTTTCTTAATACTTTGCTTTACTTTTGCTATCTCGAATTTCAGTGCCGTACTTTCCGTCTTCTCTTAAAACAATTTCCAGATATTTTTAGACAAAATCCAATGGAGAATCTGCAATGTGATTGATCCCGATCTTGTAGCTTAACTCCAGTCACTTTCTCCACGACGTAATGTAGCTTCCGTCTGTCTCTTCTACAAATATTTCCACGGCTTCTGCTCCGATGAGCTTAGCTCCCTGGTGCCCCCTCTGCATGAATTTACTCGAGCTACTAGACTAGCGACTTGGTCCCATCCTTTTATAATCAAATGTAATTGTAACTTCTATTCCATAAGCTTCTTTTCTCGCACTTCCCGCCTGTAGAATTCCCTTCCTTATACTTGCTTTCTTGACAGCTACAATAACCAAGAATGTAAACTCAATGTCCATTTCCATCTTTTATCTCAATGACTTGCATCCTTTCCCTGACAACCCTTGTATCATTTCTTCTCCATTTCCACTGTACTCTCATACAACTCTCTTCACATCAGTGTTCTCATCCTTCTCTTATTCCTTCTCTGACACCCCTTGTAAGTTGTTCCTCTTTCTCATCACTCGCCACTTACGTAACCCCTGTGAACCAGTGGCCGTACTACCTTGCTTGGGATGAAATGATTATAAAAAAAAAGAAATTTAAATTTTACTTTCAGAATTTTGACATCTCCAGTTTGTAATTCTCATGATAGGGTGTCCCTTTTGCTAACAACCATACATTTTGTCTTCTTACAATTGTTCAGTTTTTTTCTTCCTCCTTTCCTTTTTACCTTCTATAAGAGTTCCTGTAGTTTCCTTTCTGTGGGCGCTATAAATACTGTCATCTGCATTATACTGTGGCTGTCAATCATTAGTTCTGGTATGATTTCTGCACCTCGAGATTCTTGACAAAACTTAAAGAAGTGTCTGCAATACAATCGGTTCTGACCAGGTATCTTGTCTCCAGTTACTTTCTCAGCGACGTGACGTAGCTTCCTTTTGTTGTGCCTCATCAGCTTAACTCTCACAGCAGATCTCAAATGGAATGGCTATATCGAATCCATAGCTAAATCCACTGCTAAAAAGGTAGGTTCACTGTGTTGGGCCAGGAAGTTTTCCCGTCTGAATCCATCTTGCACATATATAAATCTATCATCCGCCTGTCTATTGAATACTGCTGTCATATCTGGTTGTGTGCCCCTGCTACTCACCTGGGCGTACTTGACAAAATTCAGCGGAGAATCTGTAATGTGATCGATCACAACTTGGCAGCTCAGATGCAGTCACTTTCTCACCGACGTAATGTAGCTTTCTTGTGTCTCTTCTACAAATACTTTCACGGCTTCTACTTTGAGGAACTTAACTCGCTGGTGTCCCCTGTGTATAAATTTACTCGAGCTACTAGACTCGCAACTAGGTCCTACCCATTTACAGTAAAAACAAATCAAATTTAACTACAACTTCTACTCTTTTAGCTTCTTTTCTCGCACTTCCCGCCTGTGGAATTCCCTTCGGTATATTTGCTTGCCTGATAAATGCAATCTCCAAGAATTTAAATGTAAAGTCAATAGTCTTCTCCTGTCTCAGTGACTCGAATCCTTTCTCTCATGCTCTTTTCTCTGTCTATTTCACTCTCATCACACTAGTATTCTCATCCTTTTCTTACCCACTTCCTGACACCCCTATACACTTGTCCATCTTTCTTGTCACTTCCTTCTTATGTAACCCCCTGCGCACCAGTGGCAGTAAAACTGCCTTGCTTGGGGTGAAATGATTACAAAGAAAGTTCTACAAATATGTTCATGGTAAATGTTCAAACGAGACATCTTTCTCTTTGCCCCGATTACATGAATTTAAGCGGATTCGAAAGCGAATTGGCATGGCCAAGGATGCACCTCAGAAGCTGAGTAGAGTATTGAGAGACAGGAAAATTTCGCTAGAAGAGAGTACTGTCTTACAATTTGATGTCTATTCTTCAATATGACAGTGAATACGGGACAATCTCCTCAAAGAGGAAGGAGAGACTTGAAGCAACCAAAATGTGGTCCTACAGAAGGATGCTGAGAATAGCATGAGTCGAATATGTGAGGTTTTGGAGAGGATGGATACGAAAAGGAAACTAATACTTAACGTCAGAAAAAGACGGCTGAAGTTCCTGGGTCATGTAATAAGAAAGGAGGGCTTGGAGAATCTAACACTCACAAGTCAGATAGAGAGAAAATGAGACAAGAAAAAGCAACGTAACATACTTGAGAGGCTTGAGAAAGTGGATTGCAGATCGAGGTTTGGGTAAGGTAACAGGAGAAAGCGTGCTAAGAGTCACTACGGATAGGGGGATGTGGAAGGCCATGATCGCCTACGTCTTGAAGGAACATAGAAGAAAACTGGATTGGCAATTAGGTCTCATTTTACTGTTTAGCTAAAGGCAACCGCCATTTCTACTTTACTATTTTTCTCGCACTTCCCACCTGTTGTTCATCATTCCGATTTCTTGCTTTCCCGATATCTACAATATTCTAAAATTTAAATGCCGAGTCGATCACCATCTTCTGTCTTTTTGAGGCCTGTTCGTTTTACACATTTTTATCAATCCTCCCCATTGGCCATCTTTTCATTCACTTTCACTTTTTATAACACCCTGTGTGTTTGTGGCACTGTCGCTTTGCTTGTAGTGAAATAGTTGAAAAAAAATGGGTCGTTTTTCCTTAATACTTTGTTTACACGCTACGTACACGGTATTCTCGGCAGTTTTTTGTACAATATTCATTGTAAAGTGAATTCCTAAATTTCTTCGATTAGACTGGTTGCCAACCAATCTAGAAAGTCCATTCGACTATAAAATTAAACTCGTATCTATTGCTGGGTGGGATGAGTAAAGACGAGTTCATGCTTTTTCAAATAGCATTTGTGTGAAAGTGAGAGTAACAGACAAGCCCGGAATTTGAACTCAGCGATTCCATGTTCCTTTATGCTACCTACACATAAGTTACTAATTTACAATTATAAGCTTCCAGTTGCTACCACGACTGAACATTTAACTTTTGCCCCGACTCCTACAAAAAAAAAAACGAAAAAGAAAAAGATAATTTTGAAGATTGACAGAAATAGTAGGGGGAAAGTTAATAATGACATTTTAAAAAAGACACAAAAGTAATGTTCTTCTCTGCCTTCAGGCAACCGAAAAGGTTAAAGTGTACAGAGGAAATTTCTGGTTAATCTTATTTTATGCTTTCAGAATGGAAAGGTCAAAGGTTTGACAAGTTTTCACACCTCGAAAGGTTAAACGAATTCTATACTAAAGAGGACCAATTTAAAAAAAATATTACTTAATCCATTTTTCTGAAGAAATAGCGGTACACTCCTTTATAATAATTAAAACTGAATAAAATGGTTCTCCATCAAAATAATCATGTTTTCCGGCATTAATATTGTGGAACGACAGCGGTTCCTTCATTCATACAGAAAATGAGATGAATATTAAAAAATGATCCGTTTAGGACCGGTCTCACATTAGTCCTTCGTCTGATCCATCAGATAGATTAATTAAACACAATTTTATGTTATTAATAAACTGATTTACATTGTTACAACATAGTATATAAGAAATGTAAAAGATAATTTATATTTATCTGGACCAAATTTGCTATATTGTTCTTAAAAAAAGGAGCACTTTGATACTCGACACAATTGCCGAGTTGACATTTTGATCCAAGAAAAAGTGTACTTTGATCCTCGGTACAATTGCCGAAGTAATACTTTGATCTTTGAAAAAGAGAAATTTTATCCTCTATAAAATTGCTGATCTCGCAGAAAGATTACTTTGATCCTCGTTAAAATTACCGAGGTGACATTTTGATCCTAGGAAAAGAGCACTTTGATCCTCGGTACAATTGTTGAGGTAGTCATAGAAAACGAGCACACTGATATTCTGTACAATTGCCGAATTGACATTTTGAACTCAGAAAAAGAGTACTTTGATCCTCGGTAGAATTACCGAGTTGACATTTTGATCCTAGAAAAAGTGCACACTCATCTTAAGTGAGATGGTTTAAAGCAGATATTGACAAAACTAAATTTACAGAATGGGAGATATATTCATAAACAGAAAATAAAGAGCAGGTTTAAATGATGCATATTACCACACTGAAATGGGCTTAAACAAATAGATAGGTAATGTAGAGATAGATAAATAATCAAGAGATTGATAGATATTAACAGAATAAAATAGATATTAACAGAATAAGATAAACAGATATAAACAGTATAAGATTTATATTCTTCTTCTATGTTTTGTGTCCCTTCAGAAGGTAGGTGATCATGGCTCTCCACATCTACCTATCCCTTGTCGCTCTTATTACCCCTTACTTTCTTCTTTGTTTGCAGCAAAATCCTGGATGATTTATATTAACAGCATATGATAGAAATATTAACAGATTGAGATAAAATTATTAGATATGAACAGGTACGGATAGACAAACAGGTGGATATGAACTTATATAAATATATGGAGAGAATTAGCGGTATTTTTTGAACAGAGATATGAAGCAGCTTTAGATATTGATCATTCTAATCACATTTACTTCTAAACCCAAAGTTCAACATAAAGCGAGTCTAACCAATATTTTCATTTCTCCAATGTCTTCCCTGCTGGCCAATGTTATATTATCACAGACGCTAGCAATTCATCATTCTTAAAAGCCATCGCTACCCGACCCCGACTTTCACAAACGTCTTCATCTAACGAAAGCACCATTTACATTCCGGAAATGTTTCTAAAATGGACATCGAAAATGATTAAATGGACGAAACCTTTAACTTACGAACTGGTAAGTTTCAGAGTTGGCAATGGTCACCCGGCAGAAATCCTCACCTATCACTCACTCTTCCTAATACACTTCAATTCCAGAGAGGTGCTGACCGTATTCGTCCGAACCCCAGGGAAGCAAAAGGCATAGTTCATGCGCCTCACGATAGGACAATTAATAGGAAGCGAGATGATCTGACCTATACAAATGGAAGTGAGTTCGATCCTTACCGAATGCACCCAAAATGTAATGATGATTTTTTTTTCTACGTGTAGCTTAGATATAGCGCAAGGCCGAAAATATGAGTTGCTCTGTGAATATCGATCTCACTACTCAGTCGTGATGGACCTCGTGAGGCAAGCTTGTTAACCATTATACCAATGATTTCCTTAGCGTAGCACAAAGCCGAATGTGTGGGGCACCCAGTGATGATCGAACACACTATTTAGTCGAGCTACTGATGTGTGTTGTAGTGAGGAGAATGTGCATTGTAGTGCATTGGATATCGGCTCGGAACGAGAAATCGGGGAGCTGGGTTCGAATTCCAGCTGAATTCATTGCATTCACTTACGTACAAATACCCTTGGGAAAGGTATTAATCCGTCTATTCCTTCCAGTTATGGGTTAACTAACAGGACAGACTGGGTTCTATAGCCTTGGTCTGCAACCAGTCTACCGCAGAAAGCAATAGCAACCACTGGGTTCTATAGCCTTGGTCTGCAACCAGTCTACCGCAGAAAGCAATAGCAACCACTGGGTTCTATAGCCTTGGTCTGCAACCAGTCTACCGCAGAAAGCAATAGCAACCGACTGCAGGATAATCTTCTGCCCAGTCAGTATTGTCTCTTTCGAGACCTGATCGCCCAAGCGTATATCACGTATGGCACTTATCTGACTGACTAAACTAGCAACTAGGTCACATCCTTTTACTCATAAAATAACCGCAACTTCTACTCTAACAGCTTCTTTTCTCGCACATCCCGCCTGAGAAATTTCCTTTCGTATGCTTACTTCCCCGACAGCTACAATCTCTAATAATTTAAATGTAAGGTCAATAATGTAAGGTCAATTGTCATCTCCTATCTCTCTGACTCGCATCCTTTCTCTAATGTTCTCCGTTCACTCTTCTCTCATCACACCAGTATTCTCATACTTCTCTTATATATTCTCTGGCACAACCTATAACTTGTTCCTCTTTCTCGTCATTTTCCTCCAATGTAACCCCCTGCAAACCAGGCGCAGTAAAACTGCCTTGCTTGGGGAGAAATGATTTTTTTAAAAATTGATATAACACGACAAGCTAACCATTACACCTTGTCGAAGTGCCTCAACCAAAATGCAATGTTGTACAACTTAATGAAAATTATAACACCAAGTATAGACTTGGTGTTATAATTTTCATTAAGTTTGCACAATAATCCGCCAGGGCTTCGTGCAGATAGGTTCGTTCGTATAGCACGCTCGATCTTCAGCGGTCCTCCATAATTGAGAGTTATCACGCACTTTAATACTGAAGGAACAGACCCAAGGGAATCTTCGGACCCTATACTTTGGGCCAGCAACTCGCTATTTGGACAATTCCAGAGCTAACGTCCAGCATTTTTATTTTAAGTTGACAAGTCTTAACTGAAGACAGAATCTATTAAAAAGCACCCGCCTGGAATGAATATCTAATCTAATCTAAATCTAAACTTATTTAAAAATGGAACTGTGTGCGTTAGTGTGTGTGTGTGTGTGTGTGTGTGTGTGTGTGTGTGTGTGTGTGTGTGTGTGTGTGTGTGTGTGTCCGTTACCTATAGACTCCGAAACGGCTGAATCGATTCTTGAAAAATTACACAGTTTTACTAGAAGCGTCTGTTAGTGTTCTTAGCTAGGTGTCGAGGTAACCCCGATAAATATCGAAAACCGATGATCAAAAAAATTGGGTTATAGAAGGAGTGGTTCGATTTCAATCAAATTTGACACACTCATAGACAAAGACATAAGAAACGATATTCAGAAGTTTCAAGGTTGCAGTTCTTACAATAGTGCAGTAAATTTGATATCGATACTAGGAAATCAAAATTTGACTTACACCCATTCATTTTTCTTTCAGTCTACGGTTTCGCTTTAACTGGAAACAACTATTGTTTCGTGCCAACGTCCAAAGAATCTGAGCTCCAGGACCATGGATTTGTTTTAAAGCTTTCATTACACTCGAGAAACGCCGGGCTATACTGCTAGTATTTATTAATGCTTAATGTAAAATCCAGAATTATTTATAAGTCTTTAAAAATTTTAATTATAGGTTTATAAAAAAAAATGATATTAATCATTAGTTTTTTTAAAAAAATCTAATATTTATTATGTGTTTATAAAAAAAAAGTCCATATTAATTACAGATTTTTAAAAATATCTAGAATTATCGGTTTCTTAAAAAATATACTATTAATTATAGGATTATTAAACGTCTAATATAGGTTTATAAAAAAATCAAGTATTCAATAAAGATTTGTTAAAAAAATCTAGTATTCATTATCGGTTCATTTAAAACAATCTAGTATTAATTACAGGTTCATTGTAAAAAATCTAGTATTAATTATCGGTTCATTTAAAAAATCTAGTATTTATTATCGATTCATTTTAAGTCTAGTATTTATTACCAGTTCATTTTAAAAAGTCTAGTATTTATTATCAGTTCATTTAAAAAATATACTATTTATTATCTGTTCATTTAAAAAATTTAGTATTTATTATCGGTTCATTTTGAAAATCTGGTATTAATTAACAGTTCATTTTTAAAATTCTAGTATTAATTATCAGTTCAATAAAAAAAATCTAGTATTTATTATCATTTTTAAAAAATAGTATTTAGTATTTGTTCATTTTAAAAATCTAGTATTTATTATCATTTTAAAAAAACTAGTATTTAGTATTTGTTCATTTTAAAAATCTAGTATTTATTATCGGTTCATTTAAAGAATCTAGTATTAATTTTCGGTTCATTTAAAAAATCTAGTATTTATTATCGGTTCACTTAAAAATCTAATATTATTGGTTTATCTAAAAAAATAATGTTAATTCTGCTTATAAAAATCAATTATTAATTAAATGTCTATCAAAAATATAGTATTGATTATAGGCTTAAAAAATCAAGTACTAATTATAGTTTTATTAAAAATATATTAATTATAGGCTTATATAAGATCTACGATTAATTATAGGTCCATAAAAAGCCGAATATTAATTATAGCTTTATAAAAAAAGCTGGTACTAATTATGGGTTTATTAAAACCAATAATTGCTTTGTCTTCGATTCCCTTGTACTGCTTTGTTATTCTCATTCGTATTCATTTCTTTGTCGTGTCAGTTCAGGACATGGATCATCATGTCACTTCATGACAACCGATACTTTATAAATCTAAGTAATGTTTGTCACCTTTCTATCACGACCAGCTCATGGTTTACCATCCACTTACACAAGCTGGTTATGCTAGTTACTTGAAGCCCCCTCTTTGTCTTCAGTAGACCTTGCAAGAGTCAAATTCTCCAAGCCTCCTTTTCTTCATTTCAGCTGCTTCATTTTATTCAGGGTTCAAGTGTTCTATTTGTTTAAATCATCCTAAAAGAGTTCGTTGTATCCATGGTATTCTCAGCACCCTTGTGAAGGACCGCATTTCCCTTGTCTTAGGGCTTCTCTTTATCTATGAGGAAATTGTCTAGTGTTCAGGGTTATATACGAAGATTGATATCACATAGAAGTTCAGCACATCTTTTTTTTATTTTAACGAATGTTTTTCTTGTTTCTAAATATATTGTTTAGTTTTTGAGGAAAGTACACGAATTTCACTAGACAAAAAGAAGAGAGCACTGGATTGCCGTGTGATGTCAGTTCTTCAATATGGCAGTGAATGCTGGACAATATCATCGAAGATGAAGGAAGAAGTTGAGGCAATTGAAATATGGTTCTACAGAAGGATGCTGCGGATATCATGGATCGAGCGTGTGAACAATGATGAGGTTTTGGAAAGAATGGAAACAAAACGGAAATTAATATTGAGCATTAGGAAAAGACAGCTGAAGTTTCTGGACTGCGCTGAGGAAGGAGGGCTGGGAGAAACTGATACAAACAGGCCAGAAGAGGGAAGGAGAGACAGAAGAAAGCAACGGATAACATATTTGAAGGGTCCGAGCAGATAGATGACAGAATGGGGGTTGCGTGGTGTAACAGGAGAAAGCGTGCTAAGAGCCACCAGAGGTAGGGAGACGTGGAAGGAAAGTCATTTGAATCTGTTATAGACTGGCTGAAAAATATTTTACTTTAGGGATAATAAAATACATATTTCTCTCGTTGGAACGACAACAACAATCTCTCCCTAATATATATATATATATATATATATATATATATATAACTACAGGTCGGGGAATCTAAACTCAAACAGATACAGAAATTTAAATACCTGAGGAGTGTTCTAAAAGAGGACGGAAAGTGCAGTACAAAGATCCGAAGACGTATTTGCATAGCCAAGGACACATTCCAAAAACTGAGTAGAGCATTGAAAGACAGAAAAAACTCATTGGAAACAAAGAAAAGAAAACTGGATTGTTATTTTATACCTGTTCGCTTATATGACAGTGAATGCTAGAATATCGCAAATAATGAAGAAAAAACTCGAATCAGCAAAAATGTGGTTCTACAGAAGGATGCTGAGGATACCATCAACCGAACATATGGGCAAGGTTTGGAGAACAAGAAAATGAAAAGGAAACTGATACGTAACATCAGAAAGAGACAGCTAAAGTTTCTGTGATACGTAATGAGGAAGGAGGGCTTGGAGAATCTGATACTAACAGGCCAGATAGAGGGAAAGAGAGACAAGGGAAAACAACGTTTGAAGTACTTAATGAAGCCTACAAAACATTTTCTGGCTTTAAATAACATGCAAAAGATTGATAAAACGTAAAAAACAAATCTCTCTTTTTTATCTATCTATCTATCTATCTATCTATCTATCTGTCTATCTATCTTACAACCTGTTAATATCTATCTATCTATCTATCTATCTATCTATCTATCTATCTATCTATCTTACAACCTGTTCATATCTATCTATCTTTCTTTCTTTCTATCTATCTATCTATCTATCTATCTATCTATCTATCTATCTATCTATCTATCTATCTTACAACCTGTTAATATCTATCTATCTATCTATCTATCTATCTATCTATAGTGAATGGCAGAGCAGGGTTTTGGAGAAATACCAAGACAAAAGTTATTAAGTGATAGGAAGATGCAGAGTTCCATGAGGTGGAGGGCCTAAATCCTGAAGGGACACGACATATAAAAAGACCGCTAGGGGAATAACAGATGCTATAAGCCTGGATCTGTGCTGATGCAATAGATAACATCTCAGAATTGTTAATTGGAAAGCCGAGTTCTAATACCAGTCGCGTTCGTGATATTCATTTACTCGCAAATAACCTTAGGAAAAAATATCAATCCATCTGTTCTTTGTCCCAGCGGCGAGGGCTTATTTAGTAAGACAAGAACCACTGCAATCATTATTCTCTTTAAAAAAATGTAGCCTACAAAACATTTTCTGGCTTTCAATAACATGCAAAAGATTGATAAAACGTAAAAAACAAATCTCTCTCTTTTTATCTATCTATCTATCTATCTATCTATCTATCTTACAACCTGTTAATATCTACCTATCTATCTTACAACCTGTTCATATCTATCTATCTATCTATCTATCTATCTATCTATCTTATCAATTCCAGTTAATATCTATCTATCTATCTATCTATCTATCTATCTATCTATCTTAAAACCTGTTAATATCTACCTATCTATCTTACAACCTGTTCATATCTATCTATCTATCTATCTTACAACCTGTTCATATATATCTATCTATCTATCTATCTATCTATCTTACAACCTGTTAATATCTATCTATCTATCTATCTATCTATCTATCTATCTATCTATCTTACAACCTGTTAATATCTACCTATCTATCTTACAACCTGTTCATATCTATCTATCTATCTACCTTCTTACTAATCCTATCATATCTATCTATCTATCTATCTATCTATCTATCTATCTATATAAGCACAAAGAGTTTGTCATTTTAACTGAGCAGGTTCATGCCGGCTTCGAAGTTTTGTGAAAACGCCGTTATGATGTTCTTAACCATCAGGGCTGGTTTACGAAAAAACTGCTTGCCAATATGCATTTTATCTGTAAAACCACTGGGAAAAAAACCTTGACGCTAAACATTATCACAATAAAACATTATTCGGTTTTTTGCCTTTAATTTCAGGTGAAAATAAAGACAAAAATTGCCCAATATTTTGATATTTTTTATTATGCTGGTTCTAAGCTTTCGGCTCACATGAGCCATCTTCAGCGAGGTTACAGGAACGTTAGCATAAAGACATCCACCACTGAAGATGATATTATTGTGTTTTAACAGAAAAACTTTGCAATGCGACGATAAGTCACCGAATAGCAGACGCAGGTCGTAAATTTGTAATGCGGTTCTATATATAAATATATATATAGGACAATTGAAATTTTTTATTATGCTGGTTCTAAGCTTTCGGCTCACATGAGCCATCTTCAGCGAGGTTACAGGAACGTTAGCATAAAGACATCCACCATTGAAGATGATATTATTGTGTTTTAACAGAAAAACTTTGCAATGCGACGATAAGTCACCGAATAGCAGACGCAGGTCGTAAATTTGTAATGCGGTTCTATATATAAATATATATATAGGACAATTGATATTTTTTATTATGCTGGTTCTAAGCTTTCGGCTCACATGAGCCATCTTCAGCGAGGTTACAGGAACGTTAGCATACAGACATCCACCACTGAAGATGATATTATTGTGTTTTAACAGAAAAACTTTGCAATGCGACGATAAGTCACCGAATAGCAGACGCAGGTCGTAAATTTGTAATGCGGTTCTATATATAAATATATATATAGGACAATTGATATTTTTTATTATGCTGGTTCTAAGCTTTCGGCTCACATGAGCCATCTTCAGCGAGGTTACAGGAACGTTAGCATACAGACATCCACCACTGAAGATGATATTATTGTGTTTTAACAGAAAAACTTTGCAATGCGACGATAAGTCACCGAATAGCAGACGCAGGTCGTAAATTTGTAATGAGGTTCTATATATAAATATATATATAGGACAATTTTACCTACCTGTTCTTTACTTATTCTATTCATATATATATATATATATATATATATATATATATATATATATATATGAATAGAATATATATATATATGAATAGAATATATATATATGAATAGAATATTAGAATAGAATAGAATATATATATATATATATGGTGTATCCAAACATACATTTACAGACTTACACACTTTAAGGACGGGTTCCTCACGCCAAAATAAGAACAAAAGTCCATATATACATACGTCGGCAAATCCTTCGTTATTAAGCTTTCAAAAGATATAATTTTTACATACGGCGGTGCGAAGGATAATAGAAGCGAATTTGATCGATTGTAACACATTACGTTTCCTGACCGAATGCAGCCAAGTCATCCATCCTTTGCTGCTGCTTATTATGCATTACCGAGACGGCATCCATGGCACCACAAACTATGGATTGAGGAAGACCCAGTATATAAGAACAGCAAGAGATCCATATCAGGAGTTGGCAGATTCTTTCATACGCACGCATGAATGGTAATAAACGCATAGCTCTAAGGTTGTATCAGATTGCGTTTCCAGACGAGTCATCCAACCCGCTGCTGTTTATCGTCGAGTTGTTGAGATAGAATCAGTGACATCACAAACTGTTGTTTACTTTTTACGAAGAATGGACTCTTCCCCTTTCAATATGCAGCTAGACAACAGCTAGTACGCACTTAAAGCTAGCTAATAGTCAAGCAATAAGCAGCGTAACTGTACCGTTCGGACTTACTTATTTCTTTTATTATCAACGTGTCTTACTTCCGGCACAACCGTTCATTAGAACTTTGCGACGAAGTTTCGCCACAACAACTCTACCAACACAAACCAAGGATCGAGGATTGTTTCTTGGATTGTACTTTTAACAGTCTCTACCATAAATTTTATACTTCTCACAAACATTGTAGAAGCGACTCCAAAGAGGTTGCTTCCCCGATCGCTACAATGTTTACATCTACGGCTTCTACAAATATTCGCATAAATTCTTCTTCGAACTTTGTAACCTTCCCTTTTATGCGGTCTCTAGGCCTTGTATATACACCACTGTGAAGAAGAATATGCGTTGTGGTGCAGTGGATATCAGCGCGGAACGAGAAATCGGAGAGCCGAGTTTCGAATTTCAGTTGAATTTGCTGCATTTACTTACTCGCAAATAAATCTGGGAAAGTTATTAATCCGCCGCTTCTCTCTCCAGCTATTGGTTAACAAACTGAACCGATTGGGGTCTATATCCCTGGCTAGCAACCAGTCTACCGCAGAAAGTAATGGCAACCTACTTCAGGAAAATGTTCTGCTCATTCAATCATGTCTTTTTCGAGACATGATCACCCAACTGTGTATCACGGATGGCACTTAACTGACTGTAAAGAGTAAGAAATAATTCTGGTTAGATCTTGCTTTCTTTCTTTTACTCTTTTTTTCCATTTTTAATTTCCTCTTCTTGTTTCTTTCTTCCTCGTCCTTCCTTTTCTTTCTTTACTTCCACGTCTCGTTTGCAATATCTCTTTCTTTACTTTCCCGCCTTAACTGCCTTAACTACCTTATCTTCCCGCCCACTGTATAAAAATGGCGTGCAATGTTTAGATGACTAAAACAAAAGACTAATATTTTGTAGTCAACCCCGCCACCAGCAACAAAGTAAACGGTCATAATTCATTTTGCTTTTTATTTATTCATCTTTCTTTTTTCTTTTTTTTCTTTTTATTCAGCTTAACTTCTCACAGGAGACGCCATAACTTCAGACTATCTAAGAATTAAAATTGATTGCGGATTCAAGTGCGAGAAACACAAAAATATGGCGAGACAAGAAGACAGGAAAAGTCAGTATTGAAGATAAATATGATAAATGACATCTAACGAATTCAGGATAATAGTTTCGTGGTTATCGATGGGCACCTGTCTGCTTATTCTGGTCCGCTTTAAGTACAACGCATTTTTGCGTCGCATCAAGTCACTACGCCGATAACCCATCAGCCACCGCAAGTACTGTAGCTATAGCAGCTGCCGTATTGTAAGCAAGATAACCAGGCGGTTTCGATTTTAAATTCAATTTTCCTTCCCCTAGTCTAGTTTCCAATTCAAAGCTTATTTGCCTTACCACTGTGGTGAGAAGAGATGGTGTTGTCGTACCATGTGACATCCGGTCGCCCGGATGTATAAAAGACAATGTGCGCTTAGCACGGGAGTTGTCATTATCACGGATTTCGAGAAGTAACACCTACTACTGCGAGAGACTGTAAATATTGTATATACATGTTGGTTGTACCACTCTGGTAATAAAGTAGTTTATCTACATTTCTCTTTGTATCTCTTCATTCCACAATACAACAGATGGATTCTTACCTTTCGTAAAAAGCGAGTGTAACGATTAACCTGACTTTGAACTCGTCACGCTTTTTTTTTATTTTTGTCCTTAACAGTTACACCAACGGAACATCCACATATATACTGTTTTTTTCTTTTTTTTTTGTTTGTTTGTTTTGTTTTTGTGTTGTCTTGAATCATTTCACCCCAAGCAAAGCGGTAATACTACAAGTACGCAGGGGGTTACAGGGAGTGAATATCAGAGAAAAGAGCGAGTATAAGGAGGATTAAGGAAAGGACAAAAGATGAACGAAATTCAAGATCGTAGGAGATGGAGATTGATGTTGCGTTCAAATTTTTTGAAGATTGTAGTAAACGGGGAAACAAGTAAACGAGAGGGAGTTCCACAAGCGGGAAGTGCGAGAAAAAAAGATTTTGCACTAGATGTGGTTGTTTCATTTAACTATTTCAACAGTAAACGGGTGGGACCTAGATGAAAAATCCAATGGAACACTTAAATTAATACAGTCGGATCACCGGGGAAAAGATAACTCTTCAGGGTAGTAACTATTTTTTTCTCAGATAAAACAAAGAGAAGTCACATTACGTCGGTGAGAAAGTGACTGATGTTGAGATGCCAAGTCAGGATCGATTACATTACATATATGTTGTGGAATACAACAATTTGTAACATACAACGTGTGTTAGCACGTGCAATACCCTGTCTTCATCAGCCGCTGACCAGGGGTGATGTCACGGTTTCGGTGGCTATGAAGGGACCGCCACCCCTGGCGCCACCAGCAGCGTTTGCCACCAGGCAGGGTATGAAAATAAACTTTTTGATTGTCTCTCTTGTATATTCTCATAAAGAAGTAAATATAGAAGCATATATAAACATAGAACATTGTGCGTTGTATGTAAGTACAAATGTCGGTCCCTTAGGTTCGACGTACTGGTGGGAACTTTGTATTATCATGTAGTAACGCAAAGTAACTTGCCAGGTCGCTGACTCGTATTTTTTTCCCTGACTACTCGCTACACTTTTACTTATATTAGGAGGGGGAGTCCAATATCCCTAGACAGGTGTGTTCACCATAACAATATTCTTCTTTGATTTTGTAAAGACTATATATATATATATATATATATATATATATATCGAATCCATTGCCAAATCTGCCGCTATGAAAGTCGGCTCTCTGTGCAGGGCCCGGAAGTTTTTCCCACCTGAATCTATTCTGCACATATACAAATCTACCATCCGCCCGTGTATTGAATATTGCTGCCATATCTGGTCGGGTGCCCCTGCTGCGCTCCTTGGGCTTCTTAACAAAATACAAAGGAGGATCTGTAACGTGGTTGATACTGACTTGGCAGTCCGGCTGCAGCCGCTCTCTCACCGGCGTGATGTGGCTTCCCTGTGCCTCTTCTACAAGTACTTTCATGGCTACTGCTCCGATGAGCTTAGATCACTGGTGCCGCCTAAGCACGAATTTACACGAGATACTAGATTAGCAACTAGGTCCCACCCTTTTACAGTTAAACAGACAAGATGTAACCGTAAATTCTACTCCAACAGCTTCTTTTCTCGCGCTTCCCACCTGTGGAACTCCCTTCCACAAGTCTACTTTCCCGACAGCTACAATCTCTAAGTGTTTCAATGTAGGGTCAATAGACACCTCCTATCACTCTAACTCCCAATTATTCTCAGAACACTCTCATCTACCCAACCCTCATTCCCGGTATCCTTACCCGCCTATCACCCACCCTCTGACATTTCCTATATTTAACCATTCTCGGTATCCCTACCCGCCTAACACCCACCCTCTGACATTTCCTATATTTAATCATCCTTTCTCCACTCTATGTAGCCCCTTGCGCAGTAGTGGCAGTGACATGCCTTGCTCGAGGTGAAACGCTTATATATATATATATATATGACAGCAATATTCAATGCATAGACGAATAGTACATATATAAATGAGCTCGATGTGTTCTGATGAGAATAAATGTCTGCTACGTCACTGTGAATCAAGTTACCTAGCAGTAATACTAGAAATTGTTTCAATATAATAAACCCACTTCAGACAGAATGAAAGGTTCTCTATGGTGATTAAATGAAAGCTTTTTTTTTTTTTTTTGAGACTTAAAATGTTTAAATGCTATTTCTGGCTTCAGTTAACTACAAATTGGAGGTCCTTTTCCAGCGCAGGTGTCCGTTTTATTTTTTTAGACTTGTCAGACTTGCTACAAAGACAAGAGTAAATAGTTCTGTCATTAAACCGATAGCATTGGTAAAGTCATTAATAAAGATGAAAAACAACGTAGAGCCAAGGATGGAGTCTATTTTATTTCCAGTTTGCTTTACAAGTACTACTG